>APFE030213568.1:19838-47853 GCA_000404065.3 Pinus taeda | reverse complement strand
TTTTTTTCTTTCTTTCTTTTGACAAATGTATTACTTCATGACTCAAATACAATTATGAAGACCGAAACTAGTTACATTATTCAACATTTTGGAAGCTCCTTACTAGATTTATTGTGTGGACACTTGGTTGCATAATGTTTGAATTCATGGTAGTGAAAACATTTTATTTTTCTAAGATCCTTCTTCTTTCCATTTCTCTAGCTAGACTCTGCTTCACCTTGGGCCTTTTTTCCCTTAGCATTCTTTCCTTTACCAACTAGAGCACAATATTCTTCCTCATATACAATGGATGTGACACCATCTCTAGTGTTTCTTCTGATCTCCTCCTACACCAAATCAGACGAAAGTCTCTCCCAATCTAGTAGCGTGTCTCTTCCATTAACTAAATCCTAATAATTGTGCTAGGAATTCAAAAGGCCAAGGAGTGCTAAGATCACAAGTTTAGATTGGGCCACATTTTCTCCTACTCCAAGTTCATCTTGAACCTAAGTGAAGCTAGATAGGTATTGAGGGATGGTTTCAATTTTTTGCATTTGAATGCTCTTGAGTTTATCTCTTAATGCCAACTTGCTAGCATCACTGCTACTCTGGAAGAGATCTATGAGATTTTTCTACATTGAAAAAGGAGTCTCCTTTCCATCCAAGTTCGAAACCACATGATCTCTAACACCCTCAAGAATAATCCTCCTTGCTCTTACTGTGTATTTCTTCCACTATGCAAGTTCTTGTGCATGTGATGTTGTTGGTTTTGGAATATCAATTTGTGTATATTCACATACTCCATTATCATCCATGACAACTTCCATCCTGTCTTTCCAAGCACAAAATTTCGAGGTTCCCTCCAATGCATACTCCAACCTCAATTTGTTGAAAGACGTTTTTCCTGCAATGAAGAGAATCTGCACCAAAAACTCCGCAAATCAAAATTTATCTGAGAAAAAAACTGGAACAAGATTTCTATGTAGTCTTCCGATGCTTTGATACCATGTAGAAATCGCAATAAATTTGCTACTGCTAATGAAATTAAACTGAAATAAGGAGACATAAATTTCTTTTACTATTCCATGGAAAGGGAAACACACGATAGAAACACATGCAATAACGTGAAACCATCAAAACACAAGGAACACAATGATTTTATAGGAGAACCCAATTGGGAAAATCCTCTTCGCTGCTTTGCATTAATTCAAAGGATAAAGATAAACCATTACTATGTCTTGCTTCAAATCTGAAGCACACCCTGCACCGTAAAATTGTTCTCCTGCTTCCTTACCTGCTCTGGCTGGCACTTAACCAATTCAAGCCTCAGACAACCTCCTATTTCCTTGTGCAATCCTGGATGAATTAAGCTCCTAAATGATAGAGAGATTCCCTATTTCCTTGTGCAAATCCAAGGGGAATTGATCACTTGCTCAGTGAAAAAGCATTGTACACTCAACAATATACAATTATAAATACAAATGTGTCTTTTCCATCAACTCAACTAGGAAATTCGAATTCCATGCATGACTAGGTCTATTTTTAGTTGATTGACTAGTTATTTGAGAGATCAGTGACTTAATAACAATCATAACTACTCAGCTGGCCTTCAACTGACTCGAATATTGACTAGAGCTCAATTAATTGAGTTCAACTAACAATAACTCACCTAGATTTCTAAATATTAGTAATAAACTCATGCACAACTCTACTTCTAGCCTACAAACTCGAATTCGCTAACTTAACTAGTAGACAAATCCATGCCACTCTAGCTAACTGCAATCCAAGTCATCCTATTGATGTGGAAAATCAAATTTTGTCCATTTGACTAAGGCACAAGTCAAATGAAGCCTTTTCTTGCTACAATTTCACCAAACACAAAACTACCACTTGTCCTTGCCACATGGCAGCCCTTGGTGGCACCACGTCATCATATTAATAGTAGTTGCTAACGTGTCCTACCACGTGTTTCATTATCTGCCACATCACACCATATAAACTACCACCATGTGTCCATATTGCTACGTCATCGTTAAGTAGGTAGGGGGCCGTGTGTTATCCACATTATCATATTCATACAATCAAATTATGCCAAGTGTCGATGCTTGATTGGGCTAGTTGTCCTCCAATGCGTGCTTTCCACATGTCTTCATTCCATTGGCTTTGCTAAGTTTGTTAACCATCATGTAAATTTCAATCCCATGCATCGTTAATGTATTATGATTATTGTTGAACTAACTAAAAGGTGTGCACTCATTATATGCGTTAACCAACATGCAAGTTTGCTCACCATCCGTCATTGATATGATCTATGACCCATAGATGCACCCAAGAGTTGCACACTCTTTAACAAATTTAGTGTTTGGGTTTATTCCCTATAGTCCTTGAGCCCTTCATATCTGTCAAACTTCAAATAGCCATAAATTCTCATCGAGGAGGAGCTTTTTAGAACATGATACACAGTTGGAAAGCTATTGATGAGGCCTACACAACCTTTTTGTTTTTGGGATCATTTGGACATCATAACTACATCAAAATATCAAATAAATTTAAGCACCTATATCTTCATGTGAGGAGACCCCAAGGCGATACATTTTGCTTAATGTATCCCTTGTCAAGCATCTACTTTAACTGCAATTTCAACTCTACCAGCTATAGAGTGCTCATCCTGTAAGGTGCCTTTGATGCTGATGTTGCCGCTGGCACTAACTCAATAGAGAAATCCACTTCCCTGTGATAAAGTCGCTCTAGATTCTCTATTAGAAACACATTTCGATATTGTTGTAATATAGTGTATCTCTTGAATATTTCTGCATCCTCAATATCTTTTTCCCTTGTCACTATATATATCTACTACTAATATCACACAACCTTTTCTGCAACTACGCTTAGCCTGCACAGTGGTAACCATCCTCACTGTTGTATGCTTCTTCTTTCCCTGCAAAATTCTCTCTCCTCCACTATCATCCACACACTCAATGGCCTTGTCGAAGCAATCCACTTTGGTCCTGTGAAGGTACAACCAATCCATACCCAAAAACATACTATACGAGCCCAATGGTAGTACATTTAAATGTGTGGCTTTAGACATACCATTTAACTCAAATGCACAATCTCTTACCCAATGGTGAACTCCCTTCTTTGTAGCTATAGCCAAATGTACCAACCAAGATTCTGCATGGACTTGTTTTCTCAAACCATACTTATCCACCAGGTCAGGATTAATATAACTATAGTTAGATCCAAGATCAGTCAAAATAAAAACAACTTCATCACAAAGCTTACAGTCCATCTCAATGATAGATGCTTGATGATTCGCCTGCATGTTTTCCACAATTGCATTGATTCGAGGAATTCTATGACCAACATCACCAACTGTATGCGCCTCCTAAGCACTATAGATATGGGGTCTACCACCTTGATACTGTGGACAATCCCTCTTACGATGATCCTTATGACATATCCAACACTTCAATGGTTCTTTAACGTCGCCTCTAACCTGTTGCTCTCCATATCCCTTCTCAATTATATTGAACTTCTTATAAGGGACTACATTTTCTTTCTCACATTCATATTGAGGTCTTCCTCGCTTTGGTGGTCATTTTCCTTTAGCTTTCTCAATTTCTTTCAAGTCACAGTTAGGCTCAACTTTGTACTTCAACTGATCATAACAATGTTTCAGCTTTCGGATGGCCTCCTCCAATGATCTAGGCTCATCAAACTCAATCCGGTCTTTGTATGCTACTGGTAGTCTAATTATGAATCTCTAAACCTTATCCTTCTCGTCCTTGATGTAAGGCACATATCTCAACATCTCCAAGAACCTACTAGTATACTAATCGTTTGCCATGGAACCCATTTGAAACTCATAAAACTCCTTATCTCTGTCATCAAAGTGTCTCTCCGACAAATACTTCTTCTTGAAGAGCCTCTAAAACTCATGCCAAGTCAAATCATCCTCATAAATACCTTAGACATTATTCACATCTTCCCACCGAATATTTGCTTTACCTTTAAGACTAAAAGTGGCTATCTTTGCTTTCATGTTTTCTGAATACTCATGCAATCTAAAGAACTTCCTCATACCAAGAAACCGTGCTTATTCATCCTATGGTTTCTTCATCTCTCCATCAAAGGTAGTTGGCTTTTATTTTTTAAACTCATCTGGAAAGTATCCCCTATCATTCCTCATTTTAATTTGATAATGATGACGGTCATGATGTCTGTCCGAACTAGAGCTAGAATAGTACCCGTGTCCATCACCTCTCCTATCTGGAGTGCCCACAAACCTACCATCTATGATCATGTCATCTCTATCCGACCTGTGACCACCATAATACCACTGCCATATGCCCCATTAGTATTGTCCTCATGCTTATCGATGATCCGAAGTGGTCCCTGTTGCTACAATTTTGACAAACTCTGACATAGTATTGCATTAACCTTTGCTTGTTTCTCTTGTGCCTGCATGATTTGGTCATTGTCCACCTTACAACTCCTTATTTCTTCCTTCAAGTTTCTCAATGGATCTGCTAAATTAGAAGAGTGCACAACACCACGATGATCATCCATTCATTGGGAGAGTCTTTGTAGTCTACCATCTTGCTAGCAATTTTAATATCTTTCCTACAAGGAATACTATGTCAATTAAACCAAATCACAATAATTCAAAATACCTTGGTTTACTTTGGGGAGGATACCTTGTCTTCAATATCAACAAATCAACGTGATACATGTATGATATAATCACGAAAACATATAAAATATAACACATAGGCATGTAACCATATGTCCATCGTTATAACTAGAGTCTAGTTATTGATGCATCACCATATCAAATATATATGCCATGACCTCATGCGTGACAACGATAGCCATATCATTGTATACTGATCATACATAAAGATAAAAAAAATGTACCCAATCATACACCAATGACAACACACTTCACAGGACGAAATCCTTATTCCCATCGCAACATCACTACGACCATGAACAACATCATGCATATGAAACAAGCATATAAACCACAAGGATGATTAACACATGTACAACCAACATGAATGCACGACAAACAAATTCACCCAAGGAGAGCGTAACCATGCTTTGATACCACTTCGTAACCACCCTCCTCCCACATCTACCCAGGTAACTGGCGAACCGGGTTAAACATGTGACGAGAAGCTACTATGAAATGATTCAACCTCCTTGGTGACCTTAAGGAAATGGTATCGACGAAAACACATTAACCATACCTTCTACATCAACAACAACACCCCCAAGAGACATCCCAACCACTCAAGCATCCTACTCTTGGGTTCCACTAACCTTTTAGACCTCTTGACCTCTGGACGCTCTCATGCTATGGCCATGCCAATGTCCATGGACCTTTGTCTGATCCCACATGCCTACATTCCTGCATCAAGGGACTTTTCCCAGCATACCTATGCTAGTGTCCGCACAATTAAGGAAATTTTCTAGCCCAGAATTTTGGCCACTGCCCAAAACTTGCTATAACTTCCAGAATCCATCAAAGACATGATGATAAGACTAATAAACCAAAAATCAACTTCAAGACTAGGCCTGACCATCCCTAATCGGGACTGACATTCTGTCAAACACTTGGCATCAATGCAATCTACAGGTTTAGGATACAAGGAAAAACATGAATGACTGAAAACTCATATGAAACATGACAATAAGGATCACCACCTTCTCCCTTGAACTCTTATGACATGAACTGGGTCTTGTATCTATCATTTTAACAATTACAAGTAAATACATGAAATAACCATGACATGGACTAGTCAATTAACCATGCTTATAACCAACATAAAACCATGGAAACAATAGAGGTATAACAACCCTTAAATACACATATAAGCAAGTACAGAAGTAAGAGAACTTATCTTTCATTAATCATAGGAAAACCTGACTAGGTTCGGGACTTCCAAGTACCAGCCAATCATAGACATGGCTGAACCAATTCTTTCTTTCATCTAATCACCCCCGTTCCATTTATCAAACATGAATGTGGGATCTCATGGATAAAACAATCCAAAAAAAACCAAGGGAATCTAGAGGTTAAACCATCTCCACCCTGACCAAACTGTGATCACACCAAAATCGATTCTCTGATCACAAAATCGAGCCAAACTTGGAGTGCAATCCGGAATACATCAATATCCTTGAGGAATTTTCCGTCTCCTTGTTTCTTAGGATTTACAACAATCCAATCCCAGGTCACTATGCCCTAAACCAATACCCTTCTCTCATGCTTTATCATAATCCAAACCCATATCACTAGGCCCTAAACTGAGACTCCTCCCTCATGCTTTATCGTGTATCCTGCTAAAACCGGTCAAAGGATTCCAAGGCCTTTGTGAATGAACCTTGAGACCACCTCCGCCTCGGATTCCGAAATCCATTCGGAAAATACAAAGCTCAAAATCGAGATAAACATCCCAACATACCATGGCATCCAAAAAAGCCAAGGCTAGGCTAAAAATCACTGTCATAACCCTACAAAACCATGTCACCGACAATAAGAGAACCATACACCAACATGCAAAGACATGCATATCAAAACCAACTAGGAAATCACACATGCAATATGTTACCTGCAAGTATTTCTGCTGAAGCTCTTTAATCTTTCTCTTCCTTGCCCGATCCTTGCTTTCCTTCCTTTCCCTTTGCTTGCTTTCCCTTCCTTTCTCCAAAGCTAGAGTGCTCTAAGAAAACTCTAAGTGACCAAGAGTGAGAGAGAGAGAATAATGAGAGAGCTCCAAAACTGAACTAACAAAAGGTTACAAACTCATCCTCATAAGCCTTTTTATTAATGAGGCCTCCATTTTCTTTATTTTCCATTATTTTCCTTCATTTTCCTCCTCATATGCAACCTGTGACCTTTCACCTTACTTTTCTCCTAATTTCCTTTATTTTCATAAATAAATGTGCGAAAATGCTTTTTTGTTTTGTTTTTTGTTTTCCTTTTAATGCCTTTGCCAATTTACTTTAGCCATAAACACATCCAATGATGCCCACTAGGATATCTTTGCTAAACATTCAACTTGGAATACATGTCCCTTAACCGTGGTCTTATTTTTGCCTTTATTAACTTGTATTACATGGAATTTTCACTAGGGCTATTACATCAATGCTGCTAACTCCATTCAATGTCATTGATATGTTCAACAGAAGTCATTCATTTGATATATGCTACGGTACTCTTAAGCCTTCATTCCATGCATGTCATTCCCAAACCAATTCCACATCAATGTCATTCTGTCTTAAATCATGATACTTGTTTTTTGTCGTTGATAGGGGATACATTAAGGCCCTCTTGTGATAGGCCGCTTCTTGTCGACATTAGCTCATTATCCAGGAAGTTGACTTAGAAACTTTGCTTTTAGTACCTTTGGCTTATATACATCAATGGAAAGTTTGATCGATCTCAGCATAGGTTTTCATCATTGGCCTTCGATCGAAAATTTTTGTGTGGTGTTCAACTTCAACTCATTCATTCACACCATATAGATTGTATTGTTATACCTTGAAAGACATTAATATAATCAGTGGTTTCTCTTGCATATGTTAACGACTTACATCATTCACCGGTAATCAGATAATGTCTTCCATGTTTGACTTCAACTCCTTTATTTTCATGGTTAGACTCGTTCGTTGGATGATCGAGTGAACGAGATAGAAGACCCAAAATCTAGTTCCATACATCTGGGCTGCGATTTCAGGATTAATGCAAGATTAAAAATCATGATGGCTATGATCATACAACCATCCACTTATGGATCCATAATTTGTCATTAGTAGACATGACTTCTTGATCATTGTACATGTAACGTTAGCTTATGTGTTGAGTATGGGTATGCCTCCCTCAGCAAAGATATCATGATGAAATGTATTGTAACAGATGATGGTCTCGACTAGTTGTTCTTGATTCGAACTTGTCATAAGGTAAATCACTTTAGTCATCAACTATCATTTCTAGCTTTGTGATTTAGGGGGAAATATGTTATAGGCCATTTTTTCACATCTGGTCAATAGGCTTGCAAACCAAATAAATTAGTATCTATGAACACCTTTTCATCATCCATACACAAATTCCTAAGCATGACTCTTCCAAATCGCTTAGTTTCCTAGTCTGACTGCTTCAAAGAAATTCTTTTAAGGCCCATAACACCCTGGCCCTTTAGGAACCCACGTTCAACAAAAAATTGCTCCATTCTGCACCAACGTTGATTGACAATAGATTGTCCCTTGTTGGGGGTGCATTGATTCTAGAAATTCAGGAAAATTAAAAAGAACTTGAAGCTTCCTCTTTTAGAAGCTTCCAGGAGTTGTTTCAACCATTTACCTTGGATAAGAACTTCAAATCTTATCTGATCCTAACTTGGAGATTTCACCTCTTATCCCTTGAGCTCATCCTCCCCTCTTAAGTGGATCTCAAGGCTAGATTGGTAAATGGATAAGACTTTCTAAACTACCACCCCTCTCCTATAAATGTATAGCCATATACAACATCAGGGTTGGCATTTGAAGACCGATCATACCCTCATGTTGTTGCCTTGAACCTAAGAGAGTCATCATCTTCATGCATTAGGGTGACATTGAGGTGTGATTGAAGACAAGGAAGGAGGAGTCAACTTGGGGAGATCTCTACAAGATTAACTACTATTCTTGGCTGTAAAATCTCTCCTATTCATATCAATACAAAGAGTATATCATTTTCCTATATGTGTTATGCTATGTTTACATTCACATTTTTCAATGCTTTGCTAATCCATTAAACAGAGTAATTAGATAATGCTACATAGATGTCATATAGAGTTTTGGTTTTTGTTGATTGTATGTGCATGTTATAATTGGAGCTACGATTGGAGATTACAAGCCAAGAAGAGAGAAGAGCTTGTGACAGATTCCAAGTAAGCCTCTTTCCATTCTTTAATTTCTCTAAGGGAAAATTTATATTCTTTTCTTTTTGTTGTTCTAGACAAGTCCACTAGGCCTAGGGAAGATACTTCCATCCACAATCATAAATTCCACATAACAAGAACTACGATTGTATTATAATCCAGGCTAAATGGATTGAAAACTTATGGATGAAGCAATATATCTATATATATATATATCAATATATATATATATCTATATATATATATATATATATATATATATATATTATATATATATATATATATATATATATATATATATATATATATATATATATATATATATATATATATATATATATATATATATATATATATATATATAATATATATATATAATATATAATATATATATATATAATATATATATATATATATATAATGTAAAGAATAATATAGCCTCGAGGGTTAGCTAAATTGGTTGAGTTCCCATTGTTAAAGTACCTTGCCAATGGGAGGTCATAGGGTCAATTCTCCTCTACGCCCTTGGGGTTAGGATATGATAGTTTTTATGGTAGGATGTGATCCCTTCTGGTTGATCTACTTTTATTTTCCTTCGAAAAAAAATGTAAAAGAGAATATGTATTGAAAAATATTTCAGGTTTTGTTGATTTTGGGTTTCCATAGTAAAATCTTTGTGTTAATGTGTGTGTATGTTGTTGGGATCCAAAATTTCATCCATTTCACCCTCTTTTCTTTCACTTTGCTTCAATATTTACCATATTTCATAGCTCCATCATCCTACACTAAGATCATTTTCATGATCATATATGGGTTTACACTTATTATTTTCCAAAGCATTTATTTTAGTATTTTGAGTGAATTTATGGTTAAATATTAGAAAAATAACATGTATTCACTTATATATAAAATTTGGATGAGTATTATGAAGTGTGTAGGCATATTTGAAGGTTCCAAGACAGTCATATTTGAATTTCCTCTTCAAACTCTTGAAGATTTGAGATAATTGATCAAGCACATTTCATGGCGAAGAATCATGGAAGTTTTCATAAGTGTCTCCTATTAAAGCTATGAGGGATTTGTGAGGGGATATGAGGAGATGTTACTTGCTAGATGTTAACACATGGTTGTCACCACATGAGCTATTTGTAGATCAAGAAGAGATATGTGGATCTAGGAGAGATTTGTGGATCTACATTTATTAATTAGTTATCTTAGTTTGTGTATAAATAGGAGTGCCTTCTCCATTCAAAGGTGTGTTATGTTTTAGAACGCTAAGGATTGGCTATGATTATACTTGATGTTATGAATACTATTGAAGTTCACTTCAATTAGTACAATCATTTAATATGGTTGTGCGTTCATGATGAGATTTGGTGTTTAACGAATAGTTTCCTGAACTTTCCACCCCTCGTGCACTTCAGAATGGCCACCTAATGAGTATGAGTGTATTTTAATGTTTCATTTTTGCAAGATAGATTAGTCTCTTTTATGCTTATTTTTTACAATGTCTATTTTAAGTCTTTTGATTAGATGCTTTGTTTCTCATTCTATTTATGTTATTTTGCAGATCAAGTGCATTCATTTCATTCACATAAATTATTTCATAGCATAGTTTTCTTGCACAAGCATTCTTAGGAAAATCATGGTTTTAATTTATGAATGAACTCTAAGCTTTGAAAACACACTGAATTTCTGAATTTCTTTACAGTCTTCAATGCTTTCATAGATTAGATTTATTTGCTTTCCTAGATTAAAGAATTTTGTGCTTCCATAAACTAAATTTCAAAACGTTTTCATAGATTAAGGTTTCATGCTTTGATAGATTAAGTTCAAATGTTTTCATTAGATTAGATTTAGTTTAATTAGCATAAGTGTCTCTGCTTTCATTAGATCACGAGTTCTTTTCTTTCCTAGAATAGATTGTCTTTGCTTTCACTAGATTAGAATATTGTCTTTGCTTTTACTACCTTAAAAGAATAGTAATTTCATTGCTTCCATCAGAATTATGTGTGTGTCGTTTGACTAGATTTCATCTAGTAGATTTTCCTTGCATTTGCAGTCTTTAAAATTTAGTTTCTTTTTAGATTAAGATTTTGTTTTCACTTCATCACATTTTTTTGATTCATTTGCATAGGTTTACCATTCATTTCTTGCTATTATAATTTTTATTTTAGATTTAAAATTGAAATTTGATTTCCTAGCATATATTGTGTGAGTGTACTTCACAAGTATACGAACCTGGATTGATAATTTAATACTAAGTAATATAACTCACAATTAAATTACTCAACATGTGTCATTGCATATTTTTTTGTATTATTAAGAATATATTTGTAGTAATTAACTACACGGGGTTAAAATCTACAATATATTCCCCCCTTGTGAGCATACTATACATTTAACTCCATATAGTTTGCCATTGGGTTCATAATATAGTGCTCTCCTTCGAAAATATTTGCCTTGAAAACTTTGCAGCTAAGGGTGTTACATGTGATGAAACCAAATATATTTGAAGAGGAAATTTGCAAGAAGACTGAAGAATCCCTAAACACATATGAGGTAAGATAATAATAATAAAAATGTACTGTAGAATTAAAGAAGGGCATCAAAATTTGATAAATGGGGTCACACCGCACCGTCAAAAAGAGAAAAAGGATAATATTCAAGAAGGTCTCAAGAACATACTTGAAGAAGTTGAAATTCATCTAGAGGATGTGCATGTCAAATATGACAGTATTATCTCCAAGGCTAGAGTAATAAAAGACTATGAAAAAAGGATAGAGGAGACCATTATCTTTGAAATTAAGCCAAGTGAAATAGATATGCATAATGCCAGAAATCCATCAAATGTGAAACCAATTTGACATCCTCATTACCAAGCCTAATATTTCAAGGAAGACAAGAAGATCAATATCAACATTATCAAGGAAGACGAGAAGATCCATATTAGCATTATCAAGGAAGACGAGAAGATCCATATTAGCATTATCAAGGAAGAAGATGGAATACTTATCAAAATTGGTAAAAGAGGGCACCAAATCATTATCCACTGAGATATATCAAACATCAACAACTATTGCAAATTGGAGAAGTCTCAATATCACTAGATCGAGTTAAAAGAAAGAAAATTATGCATCAACCAAAAATTATGCATCAAAAAAAAAAAAAAAAAAATTATGCATCAAAAAAAGAGAGAGTACTATGATATGTCCTCTCTGCAATTCCATAAATTTGTCAGAATTTGATGTATCAAGTGAAATTTATGACAACTTTCCTAAAACTTGTTTATTTCTATCCCCTTCCCAAGAATGAACTTATACAATGTACCACATGTCATAATTTTGAGTATGATTCTAAAATTTTGATGAAATCTACTCGAGTATGTCTCCTCAAATCCTTGAAAATTTCATAGTCTATAACTCTTTTGTAAAAAAGTTACAGCGAAGCTACTAGGACATCTTATTCAAGACTGGTTTTAGGACCATTCACAAACCCTAACTTCCACACGTTATATCTCTGAAAAAATAGTGAACTAGAATCTAATTATTTTATCAATTGTATTTGGAGAAGGTTTCTGAATATGATCAAAATTTCAGTATTTGAGTCTTCATAGAAAAAAATTATAGCAGAAATACAAATATCACTCATTAAAAATGGAATATAATTTTTTACTAGTTGCACCTTGTGATATATTCTTAGCTGAGAAAAAATTCATGGTATGAAACATCCCCCAAAAAAATTATATTGAAAAATTCGAGATGACTCATTAGAGATGTATTTTAGGACCAAACGCCGACCCTAAGTTTCATAACATATATCTCTAAAAGTGATGCAGGATCATGAGGCTTGAAGACAAAAGGCTTCATTTTTATTCCAAAAATCCAAAAAAAGTTTACAAGCAAAGGAATGGGGTCCTTTAGTTGTCATTTTACAAAGTTTTCTAGATAGGAGCCAGAATATAGGTATTTGAATGATTTTGTAATTAATCCAAGTAGTTCAGACTTAGTTGAGATTCTCGGGGAGAATATCATGCAGTTTAGGTATTTATCTAGGATTAGATAGATTCGATCCATTGATTGAGGATCAGATTGTTGAATGTAAGGTATTTTATGTAAGTTTTGAATTATTGTAAGAGGATTTGGCTGGATTTAGCTATGGAGAACTAGACTGTAAAAAAAATTCGAAATATCACTGTGTCTCTGTGTATTCTGCGCATAAATGGTCAATCTTGGAGGATTGAATTTCCTTCAAAAATTCTCTGAGTTCTATTGATTTTTAGTTCATCCTTAAAAATTTGAGGTTGGTATAATCATGTGTTATCACACTTAAATCTTTATTTCTTTGTATTAATATATTCGAAATATGTTTTAAAGAAATACAATTTAGACATACTCTAAACTTAGCAGAGCGAGGGAAAACCCTGATAAAATCCGTGAGAGGCTAAGAAAAGATCTGAGTCATCCGATCAGCAGGCACAGATCTAACGGTGGTCCGTGACCATAAGTGTGAATGTTAACCTAGACAACGGATGTGAAAAATCATTCCACTGAGTTAATAGCTCAGTTGATCGGGACTGTCTGATTGAAGGAGGCCGATCTGACGGAAATCTCGTGGTTAACATGCATGAGGTTGAATTTGGAAATCAGACGTGATATTGTATGAATTGTGGTTTATTCCAGTTGAAGTATGGTCAATCCCAGCCATTCGTTGTAAAAGGTGCGATCCGACAGTGATCGCATGGTAAAGGTACACATGGGCTAATTCAGATTTCGGACCCGATAAATTAATAACTGTAGCTTTGTTTTCCTTTCAGTTCCGTGGTAAGTGAGGTTCTGCCATAGTTCGAGTAATAATAACAATTCTGTTGTTTTTAGTAGAATAACTAATTTTGGAGGCGGATGACTGAAACTTCAAGGAAAATTGAAGAAGAACTTCCACATGTGCTTGAGGAGATCGTTTATGGATTTGAATGATTATCACTTACAGCTGCAACCAAACCACCATTAGTGGTATCAGAGCAACCTACTGACATTGAACAAGATCTCAAGGATTAGAAAAAGAAATCCAACATGGCTTTCAAAGTTGGAAGAAGAGGTGGTGGTCAAAGAAGAGGAAGACTAGTTGCAAATGCTGAAGTATTAGAAGCCATGAAACAGATACAAGCTAGATTAGAAGCAGTGGAAATGGCAAGAGATGCAGATGCTGAAGATGTCAGTGAGCCTGAAATTGGAGCTGCAGAAGAAGAGGAACCTGTAAATGTAACTCCTGAAATGAGATTCTTTAAGTCAGTATTGAGATCCACATCTAAACCCAGACTTGAAGTTTCTATTTATACAGGAAGTTTAAGCCCCGAGGAATTGATAGACTGGATTAATGACATGGAGAAATTCTTTGATTATGAAGAAACAGAAGAAGGAAAGAAAGCGAAGTTTGCTGTCACAAAATTGAAAGAACATGCAACACTTTGGTGGGATGGAGTGCAGGCAGAAAGAAGAAGACTTGGTAAACAACCAATTAAAAATTGGAACAAGATGGTGGCAAAGTTGAAAGGTAATTTTTTGCCAAGTGATTATCAATAGACATTATTTAAATAGATGCATAATCTTAGATAGAGGTATATGACAGTGAAGAAACACATAGAGGAATTCTACAAAGTGAGCATAAGAGCTGGACAAATTCAAGATACAAATGAGAAGGTTGCAAGATATGTAAATGGTCTTAGAATGGAGATTCAAGATGAGATAAGTGTACTATCTCCTAAAACAATAGAAGAGGCTTATAAGATGGTATTGAAGGCTGAAGAAAAACTCACGAGGAAACAATCTGCCAGAAATAGAGGTAATTTCTGAGTAAGGGGAACTCAAGGTGGTAGAGGAAGGTATACAACACCTAGAGATGGAGCTAGCAGCAACTCAAGTCAGCATGCACCCACATGAAGTGATGCAAATGGTATAGGGAGTTTTTCTAGAGGAAGAGGAGGCAGAGGTAGAGGTAGAGAAGTCAGATGTTACATATGTAACAAGATGGGAAACTGAGCCTATGAGTGCCTAGAAAATATAGGAATAAATAAGAGAAATGCAATTGTTGCTAAGACTGAAGAGGAAGCAATAAAGGTAATAGAAGAAGAAATGTACCAGAGAAAGGGGAATCTTTGGTAGTTAACAAAGTTTTGTTAAAGCCAACAAAGGAAATTTTGAACCAGCGCAGAGAAAGACCTTGTTCAAGACTGTGTGCAAGGTTAAAGGGAAATGTTGTCAGATGATAATTGATAGTGGTAGTACAGATAATTTGGTATCTACAGAAGTGGTGGAGAAGTTGAAATTGAAAATAAAGAAACATCCAACCCCTTACAAAGTTTCATGGCTTCAAAAGGGATATCAGTTGTTAGTAAATTAGAAGTGTGAAGTGGAGTTGCAGTTGGGCAAATACAGAGACAAAATTATGTGCGATGTGATGCCTATGGACGTGTGTCACATACTACTAGGAAGACCTTGGCAGTTTGATAGAGGAGCTATGCATGATGGAAAGAAGAATACATACAAATTTAGCAAAGATGGTGTCAATCATACGTTGCTGCCTATGGAAGAAGAGGATGCATTGAGAAAGTCTGATCCAAAGACTCTATTGTTGAGTGGAAAGGAGTACTTGCAGCAGGTTGAAGAGGATGAGGTAAATTTTGCATTGATTTGCAAACCTAAGGTAATAATTACTTCCACTAAAGTTTCTGATTTACCAATTGAAATTCAAGAGATGTTGGATAGTTATTGTGATATGATTGTAGATGATTTGCCTGATGACTTACCACCCATTAGAAAAACCAGTCATCATATAGATATGATTCCAGGAGCAAATCTACCAAATAAAGCAACTTACAAGTTGACTCCCACAGAGAATGAAGAAATCAAGAAACATGTTTAGGAACTGTTAGATAATGGATTGATTAGAGAGAGTTTGAGTCCTTGTGCAGTGCCAATAGTGTTGAGTCCAAAGAAAGATGGAGGCTGGAGAATGTGCACTGATTCAAGAGCCATCAACAAGATAACAATTAGGTACATATTTCCTTTACTTAGAATTGAAGATTTGATGGATTGTTTGAGAGGTGCAAGATATTTTACAAAGTTGGATTTAAAAAGTGGTTATCATCAAATCAGAATTAGAGAGGGAGATGAGTGGAAAACTACTTTTAAAACAAATGAAGGATTGTATGAATGGATGGTAATTCCTTTTGGGTTATCAAATGATCCTAGTACATTTATGAGGCTCATGAATGAAGTTTTGAAAGAATTTATTGGTAAATTTGTAGGTATATTTGGATGATATATTAGTTTACAACAGATCAACAGAGGAACACGTGAGACATCTGAATTATGTCTTACAGAGGCTACAACAAGAGAAGTTACTGTTAAATTTAAAGAAATGTTCATTCATGAAGGAAGAGTTGGTATATTTGGGTTTGTTGTTTTTGTTGATGGGTTAAAGATGGATCCAGAGAAGATCAAGGCAATCATGGAGTGGCCTTCACGAAAAAGTGTCTTTGAGGTAAGAAGTTTTCACGGTCTTGCTAGCTTTTATAGGAAATTCATAAGGAATTTTAGTAAGATGAATGCTTCTATTATTGACACTATAAAGAAGGACAAACAACCATTTAAATGGATTGCTGAAGCAGAAAATAACTTCCAGATGTTGAAGAGAAAGATTATTGAGAAACCTATTTTGATTTTGCCTGATTTTAATAAACCTTTTCAAGTGAAGTGTGATGCCAGTGGAGAAGCCATTGGAGCTATTTTAAGTCAGGAGGACAGACCTGTAGCTTATTTCAGTGAAAAACTGAATGATTCAAAGAAGAAATATTCTTCTTATGACAAGAAGTTATACGCAGTGGTGCAGTCTTTGAATAATTGGAGACATTACTTGATGTCTAAGGAGTTTATACATTATTTAGAAAACCATGCATTGCAGTACATTATGCAACAACCAAAGCTTAATCAGAAACATGCAAAATGGGTAGAATATATTCAGAGTTTTAATTTTGTATTAAAACATATAATTGGTCAATCAAACAAAGTAGCAGATGCCTTAAGTAGAAAAACATTTTAGTTCAAGAAAGTCAAATTCAAGTGTTGGGTTTTGATTTTCTTAAGGAATTATATGAGAAATATTTAGATTTTAAAAAGGCATTTGAAGCTTGTAAGAATCCTTTTTTGTTAGACAGAAGTCAGTGGCTGGATTATTTCTTGCAAGAAGGATTGTTGTTTAAAAGAAATCAGCTGTGCATACCAAATTTTTCTATGAGAGAAAATTTGATCAAGGAGAAACATAGTGGTGGACTTGGAGGACATTTTGGTGCAGACAAGAGTTATGAGCAGCTGAACCGGTTTTATTTCTGGCCGAAGATGAAATCTGAAGTAGAAAAGTATGTGAAGAATTGTAAAGTCTGTCAGTATGCAAAGGGAAGGAGCCAAAACATAGGTTTTTATGTTCTATTACCTATTCTAGATAGACCTTGGGATATGGTAAGTATGGAATTTGTTTTGGGTTTACCAAAAACTCAGAGAGGCAATGATTCAATTTATGTAGTAGTTGACATATTTTCAAAAATGGCACATTTTATTCCATGTTATAAAACCAGTGATGCTACTCATGTTGCTAATATGTTCTTTAAGGAAATTGTAAGGTTGCATGGGTTACCTAAGAGCATAGTTTCAGATAGAAACACCAAATTTATTGGTCATTTCTGGAGGATCTTATGGAAGAAAATTTGTACTAAACTGAGTTTCAGTTCTGCTTATCATCCTCAGATTGATGGGCAGACTGAAGTTGTAAACAAAAGCTTGGGTAATCTTCTGAAAGTCTTGCAGGTGAACATACGAAACAGTGGGATCAAGTTTTGGCACAGGCTGAATATGCTTATAATGATTCTCCTAATAGGAGTACAAGGTAGAGTCCATTCCATATAGTTTATGGAATGCACCCAAGAGGAGTGTCTGAATTAAGAGATTTGGGTAAAGATGAAATGAGGAGTGCTCAAGGAGAAGATTTTGCTTCAGAAATTCAAGCAATACATGAACAGGTAAAACAATAGTTACAGGACAACAACACAAAGTACAAGAACAAAGCATATTTGAAGATGAGAGAAGTTAATTTTGAAGTTGGAGATTTGGTTTTGGCACACCTAAGGAAGGAAATATTTCCAAAAAGGGAGTATAACAAGTTAAAATTTAAGAAAATTGGACCATGCAGAGTCTTAAGGAAATTTTCTGCAAATGCATATGAAATTGAATTACCCCCTAGTATTGGAATATCTCCAATTTTCAATGTTGCTGATTTGTACAGGTATGAAAAGGGACAGGCAGATGACACAACAAAAGACAAGGAAGAACAAGAGGTGGTTGGGTAAAAAAAGTTACCTACAACAAAGGTATTACAACGAGAGAAGATATTTGATAAGGGAGAGTTTAAAAGGACAAGGGGATAGGAGTATTTTCAGTACTTGATCAAGTGGAAAGATCAACCAATTGCTGATGCTCCCTGGGTGACAGATCCCATGCTACAGAAGTTGGGCAGTTTTGTAGAAGAGCTCATGGACATGAGGTCATGAAGAATTTTGTCCTTAGGATTTTGATGCAGGAGCATGAGGCTTGAAGACAAAAGGCTTCGTTTTTATTCCAAAAATCCAAAAAAAGTTTACAAGCAAAGGAGTGGGGTCTTTTAGTTGTCATTTTACAAAGTTTTCTAGATAGGATTTGATCTAGAATATAGGTATTTGAATGATTTTGTAGTTAATCCAAGTAGTTCAGACTTAGTTGAGATTCTCAGGGAGAATATCATGCAGTTTAGGTATTTATCTAGGATTAGATAGATTCGATCCATTGGTTGAGGATCAGATTGTTGACTGTAAGTTATTTTATGTAAGTTTTGAACCATTGTAAGAGGATTTGGCTGTATTTGGCGATGGAGAACTAGACTATAAAAAAGATATTGAAATATCTCTGTGTCTCTGTGTATTCTGTGCATAAATGGTTAATCTCGAAGGATTGAATTTCCTTCGGAAATTCTCTGAGTTTTGTTGATTTTCAATTCATCCTTAGAAATTTGAGGTTGGTATAATCATGTGTTATCACACTTACATCTTTATTTCTGTGTATTAATATAGTCGGAATATGTTTTAAAGAAATACAGTTTAGATCTAAACTTGGCGGAGCGGAGGAAAACCTCGATAAAAGCCATGAGATCCTAAGAAAATATCTGAGCCATCTGATCAACATGCGCAGATCTAATGGTGGTCACGCACTCATAAGTGTGAACGTTAACCCAGAAAACGGACGTGAAAAATCATTCAACTGAGTTAATAGTTCAGTTGATCGGGACCGTCTGATTGAAGGAGGACGATCCGACGGTAATCGCGTGGTTAACATGCACGGGGTTTAATTTGGAAATCAGACATGATATCGTATGAATTATGGTTATTTCCAATTGAAGTCCGGTCAATCCTAACCGTTCATTGTAAAAGGCGTGATCCGACGGTGATCACGTGGTAAAAGTACACACGGGCTAATTCATATTTCAGACCCAATAAATTAATAATTGCAGCTTTGTTTTCCTTTCAGTTCCATGGTAAGTGAGGTTCTGCCATATTCTGAGTAATAATAACAATTCTGTTGTTTTTAGTAGAATAGCTAAGTTTGGAGGCGGATGACTGAAACTCCAAGGAAAATTGAAGAAGAACTTCCACCTGCGCTTGAGGAGATCGTTTATGGATTTGAATGATTATCCCTTACACCTGCAACCAGACGACCAAAAAGTATAGAAAAATTGATTCTAAAATTTTAACCAAATGTTTCATAAGATCTCTTCTCAATATGATCAAATTTTTACCATCTAAAACATCCTATAAAAAAAGGCATAGTGAAAATTCCATGATGATCTGTTTGAAGAAGGAAAACATTAGGTTTGTATGCTCTAATACCAAATGTTATGATCCAACTACATAAAAAATAAGAAGTACACATTATGTACAACAATGTGAGCATGAATCATAACTCCAATATAAATCATAATGGGAGAAACTTCTCCAAATACCCAAATATATTCATATATCCAAATAACACGTAATCAATAGTGACTATATGATCTTTATATATACATATTCAAACACTACCCATGTGGCTTCTTCGTAACTACATCAACCTTATGACATATACATTTACATATTACCTATACATTTAACTTCATATATGCTCCTTGTAGTAATACCATGCACATTTAACCTAATATAGGCCGCCCTTGGGGTCATAACACATTTCTTTGGTTTTGTGCTACTATGAATACTCGTAGACTTAAATGAAAATTTGGATCTATGTGTGAGTTATTTTCTTTATGTCCACCCACACCATTGAAATTATGATCATATGCCTAATCTTGAGCATGCATAATCCAACTTTTGGTTTAGGGACAATTCTTCACTCCATTTCTCTCAATTCCAACTTGTGTACCTTGTTGTTATATCTATTCCTCTACTTTTAAAGATAATGACAACACAAAATAATGATACAAGGGTTTCCTAATCATACATCCATTTCACTTGTCTCATTTTGAATAAACTCTTGACTTGTTAATATGCTCCTATGATGCATTAAATGATCATGAATAATGATTTTACATTAAGTTTCTATGGAATCCCTTATTATTAACGTAGGTTGCTAAATAATATTTTTTCAAAGAGTCATTTATTGCTTTCGTAGTAATTTGATTTCATCATGTGTTTTGTCATAGCTAAGTCATGTGATGTAAATCCTTTATTTTTTTCAAACTAATTCTATTACCCTAATCATGTATTTCTACCACCTATATTGCAAGCATATATTCAATACCTTGTACAACAACACAATTTTTCTCGTTGTCCTTAATAGATTCTTTGGTTGATAGTATTGTTTCTTACTAAATCAATGTATTGATGTAAATGTATTGTTGGTTGGATTAATCTTGGAAGCATCATGATAGATTCCAATAACCACTACAAAATAATAAAAGAATGAGAAATGAGTATGTTTCATCGGCTAAATGGGAGCATAAAATTCACATCAATCATCTCAAAGGAAGTCCATGAATACCCTCAACATTTCAATCATTTACTGGTTAATCAAATAATTCATGTCCACTACAAACCCCACCTCCACAATCATATCAATATACAACATCTTAGGGGTGACATATCATTCTTCCATTATTAATGGAAGTAACAAGCCCTCTTGAAAAATCCTCAACATCATATATCCTTCTCGAGTCTACATTAATTCCAATAACAAGTGACATGGTACTATTATTTGAATTATGTAGCATGCAACGACTTTGACCTATTGTAGAAACCACCTTTTATGCATTTATCATAAGAACAACAATTTATCTTGGATTTGAACTCCCTAAGGGACATGTAGAGTATTATTCTAAAATATATTTAAAAAAGGTATTAAAACTTGTAATATATTATTTACATAAGCCAAGGCATTTCACTTCTATTTAAATCAAATTTTTAGGTCATATTGGGTTGCATTTGTAATTCATTGTTAGATAAACATTATTTTGGAAGGGTTAAGGCCCTTATACCTAATTATTTCTAAGATTAAATGAGCATCATATTGACACTTCCTAACCATCCTTAAAAATAAGTCCTCTACACTTCCATAGAAAATTAGGCCCAAGTCTTTTTAGAGCATTTTCAATCGAGGAAATTTCTAAAAACACAACGGTTTGGACAACTGCATTTTGAGGGGCCAAATAACGACATTTCACCTATTTCTAGTGAAGACAATCCTCAAAGTCTATTTATTGTGCCAACTTTAATAATTTCATTTTGACATCATATGAAAAATTTAAGCTCCAATTACTAACTACTTGTCCCAAAATGTGCATTGTTAAAATTCTACATCTTGATTATTTCTTAGCATATTTTCCATATCCAATTAAATTGTTTTTAAAACATGTTTTAGTGGATATAGGTGCATGAGTCTACTTTAATCTCTCACTATTATGATTTCATTTTGACATTTGACAAAAGAGTTATGTCTGCAAACGTAATTGTATTGACAATAATACTGAGAGGGGGGGTGAATCAGTATTATCTAATTAATTTACCAAATCTTTCTTATTTATACTTTGAATTATTTTTGCATACCAATACCACAAATAATGAGCATGAACAAGAAAAAAAAACAGACAGTCACATCAAAGAACACCAGATATAAGGTGGAAACCCAATGTGGGTGAAAACCACCTGCTGCAATATGTCTCTATCTTCTTTCAAATTAGAAACTCCTTTTACATGGTCTTGTACTGGTGCAGTCCTTTACCAGTACGCAGGCTGCAACCTGCAGAGAGCTACAACTCTCTCTCATTTTCCAGTCTCTCCTGGAAGGGAGCTACAACCCCCTACTTCTTTTATTACAAGGACCACTTTTCATAAATTTTCAAACTGGGTCCATATACATTACAGTTAGCTGTAGTAACCAAATCAATATAACAGAACTGAACCTAGAACACCTTATCAACAGAAAAATTCAGTCAACAGATAGTCCTGAAACAGATACGCAACTTTCCTTTCTTTGGCCTGCGCTGGTATGCACTTCACCCTCTGCTTCTCTGCGTATACCCGCAGATCTCCTTCTGTTGCACTGCGTGCCCACGCACTGCTTCTTCTATCGCGCTGCGTACAGTACACACCCAAATGCAATATCGTGCCGTATACTGCCCAAGTAGGCACGCACCCAAAAGAACTATCGCGCCGCGTACTGTTACAGTAGGCACGCACCTGAACCACTACTACTCGGCGTACCCACGCAGTTCTCCTGTTTCTGCTCTGCGTACCCACGCAGTCACCCTTCGTCTGCTCTGCGTACCTACGCAGCTCGCCTTCTTCTGCTCTGTGTACCCACGCAGAGGCACCGTTAAACACCTGCGTACCTCACATTAGGGCTGAATTTTCATATCACAGGTGTGCTACAGTTAGACGGATGCCCAGATCTGATCAAGCGCTCGGGAGATCACCCTTTACAAATTCGCTTTCCACTTTCACTTTCATATAGATCAAGCCTTTTGAAACAATAACCCAATAGATCAGATCTTAAGATATTCAACCCAAAAGCATACTCAGCCAAATGATCTTCTTTGCTTTATATAGGCAAGCTCTTCCTCAAATCAAGGATCATGGGGCTCAATAATAATAATAAAATAAACAATACCACGGGCCAAAACCATGATAACCCAATACTGTTGGCTAAATACCATGTGAAACCCCACGTGTGGGCGCTTAACTGCCTTGGAATGTGTGCACTGGGGTACGCACCTCATGGATGGGTAATCCGCGTATTTGGACGCGGTTCCTGCATGGCATGCCTGCGGGTACGCACCTCCTGAACTGTTCTCCTGCGTACTTCTTTATTTTCATCAAAATGAGAGCCATGCCATGGGTGTTGCCATCAAGTACAACATCTGAAACATCATACCAGAACCATAATGCCAACAATCCCATAATGCCAACAAATTGTTGGTCCATGTTGGAAATTGCAAAATACTCTATCATGTAAGTTGTTTCTTTGAATATTTGACATTATAGTTCAATGCACTTTAAAAACCTATTTATATTAGATATATCAATATAAATATACTCCTATCTAGAATTTGAATCACTCTAATGTGATATCATATGAAAAATTTATCATCAAGGTCCTACCACATAATTTAGGAAAGCTACCACTCCTCAACATGACAAAAAATATTAACTACTTCATGACTCATTTTAAGATGTGTTTCCACTTTTCCGGAAGAATAGAGACCAATAAGATAAAAAAATTCTTAGTAGTGTGAAACCAATTAGTGACCAAGTATAGGTCAAACATGGGACTACTAGGCACAGCAATATCAATAGATAATATGAAAACTCTTTATAGGAATTAATTAAATCATATTAGTATATCTAACATCAAGGCAAGATATTATAGTTACGAATAATAGACTAGATTCCTTGATGTTTAATTTTTGTGCCTAACAACTCTCGCTCCCAAGTTTCTCACAAACCAGGGGGGCAATTGTTGATCAAAATATGATGGTGCTGTGAGGATCTCAATGTAAGCCTTGGGTGCCTCCCTTGCAAATTTTGCATTAAAACTAGTCTACTAGAAAGTTACTAAGTAAAATATGTTTTTATGCTAACTTTTCAACCCCTTAGTGCCTTTTGAAAGCACCCAGAGGAGGTTCAGACTACTTAGACCACTTAGAAATAATTATCAAATAATTATAATTTGATTAAATGCCATTTATGATTCATTATCAGTTAATTCTAATTTGTAAAAAAGTGTCATATTAATGAGTAAAAAGTCCAAAGACATACATTTGTGACTCTTCTCTTGAATGAGCTAAAGAAAGTCCACTTAACACTTATTATCACTTAGTTATTCCATGTTTTATTGGGAAAATAATTTTGTTTTACATGGAGTTTTATTTCAAAAACAACAATGTCACATTTACACAATCCTATTAATGAGTAAAAAGTCTGAAGACATCCATTTGTGACTCTTCTCTTGAATGAGCTTAGAAAGTCCACTTAACACTTATTATCACTTAGTTATTCCATGTTTTATTGGGAAAATAATTTTGTTTTACATGGAGTTTTATTTCAAAAACAACAATGTCACATTTACACAATCCTATTAAACCACATGATAGGAAACTAGAACTCAATAAATAACTTTTGACTTATTGACTTATATGAGATGATTGCAAATACAAGATATTGATTTAATAATACATAGTTAGAAAAAATCAAAGATTAAAAATCGAAACAAATCATTTAGAATGGATTATCAATTAATTCTAAATTATTTGTTGTGTAATTTTATTTTATTTTTATTTTTCATTTTATTTTTCATTTTCTGTTTTTTATTTATTTTTGTTTATTATTATTATTATTATTTTTTTAATCTTTACTTACATTAAGGTCTTTATTTCAATAATACGTTACATTTATAAACATGTATTATGGAAGCATATAACTAAATAGAATCCAATAAATAGCTTTACGTCTTGTTGGATTCTATGGGATTATATCAACTACGAATAATGTATTTACAAATTGAAATTTTCAAAATGTTAATATGGTTAGGAAAATCAAATGTCATATTATGGTGCAAAAAGATTAAAGACATCTATTTATGGCTCATCTCTTCAATGAACTTGAATAGTCCACTTAAAGTTCATTATCAATTTATTATTCCATGTTTTACTAAGAAAAACCTTTTCTTTCACATGGGGTTTTATTTCAAAAATTACAATGTCACATTCATACATTGATATCAAACCACACGATAGGTATATAAAAGTCAATAAATGGCTTCTTGACTTATTGAATTATATGAGATGATTGTATATATAAGTAATTGGTTTAAGAATACATAGTTATAAAAAGTTATGCATTGAAAACAAAACATACCACATAGATCTCATTACCAATTAGATCTAATTTGTTTTGTAAAATATATTTTTACTTACATTAAGTTCTGAAATAATATAAAAATTGCAATACATTTATAAACTTGTATCAATGCATATACCTAAATAGAATTCAATAAATAGGTTAATGTGTTATTGCCTTCTATCACATTATTTCTATTACAAATCATTTATTTAGGAATTGAACTTTATGAATTGTTAATGTGGATGGGAAAATCAAATGCCATATGATGCAAATTGTTTAAAGATATCCATTTATGACCCATCTCTTAAATAACCCTAAATAGTTCACCGAACATTCATTATCGATTAATTATTCCATGTTTTATTATGAAAAACATTTTGTTTTACATGGAGTTTGATTTAAAAAATAACGATATCAAATTTACACTCTTATTAAACCGAATGATAGAAAACTAAAAGTCAATAAATGGCTTCCTAATTTCTTGACTTGTATGAAATGATTTCATATAAAAATAATTAATTTCAGAACACATTGAGTTAGACAGGATTATGGAATCAAAATCCAATGCCTTAAAATTTAAAGAGTTTGAAGTCACTACTCTATGTCCCATTGCCCACTAACCTAAATAGTCTACTTAACGCTTATTATCAAGAACTTCTAATATTTGTTTTTGGAAGAAATGATTCACACTTTATGGTTATTATATATCACATTTATACACTCAAAATTAGTTAATGTAAATAAGTAAAATTTAATAACATACCTTTGTGCTTTGTTGGCTCATACGATACAATTTCTTTTTATTTAAAAATATAAATTTATAAAAAGATAACATTGCACAATGAAATGAAATTCCTTACGATTCACAAGTTTAGAGACATAATTCAACTATAATATGTGTTCAATGAAACCTTAATACTCCCCTTAACACTCATTATCAATTAATTATATGTCCTTTTTAAGAAATTAAAATTTATTTACAATTGAGTTTTATTTAAAAAATTATATATCACACTTGTACACCCATATTAATGCATTTTACATGCAATTAAAAGTCAACAAATGATTTTGTGCCATGTTGATTTCCAATATGATATGATTGCAGTTACAAATATTAATTGATTTAAGTATATACAAAATTACAAAAAATTATGGATTGGGAAAGCACATACCTTCTATTTGAAAATTTCAAATCATTCACCTATGCCCCATTTCCTATTAGTCTTAATAGTGCACATAACATTTATCAACTAAATTATCTATAATTTTTTTAGTAAGAGTTGCACATTTATTTACATTGAGCATTATTTCAAAATTTACATTTCACATTTATATATGAATATTAATGCACATAAGTAAATAGAATTCAATAAAAATAACGTTTCCCCTCAATAGGTCATATAAGATGATTTTAATGACAAATAATTCATTTAAAAATGCCACACACACATTAGAAAAAAAAATCCTTGTTACAACAAAATTAATGCAAAAATGATTATATATAATAATAAAAATGTGTATTTATATAATTTTCAATTCCCATATATTTTGAAAAAATAAAAAATCATACAAGTTGATTCACAAAAACTATGTCCAAGTTGCATTGAAAAATTGGAATGATCTTGTGAGTAAATTTATTAAAAAATTATCTTCATCTATTACAATGAAGTGCATGTTCTATTGAACATTCAAATGTAGTCATATTTCTCTTTGATATGATGAAGTGTCTCAAGAAATGGAAATAAAACCTGCATAAGGCAAATATCTTGCTCTTGTCCTATATAGGCTTTTATTAAGATGTGGTTTTATCGATATCCAATGAATTGAGAAAGATGCTTTAATGTATATATTAGAAATACATTTGATTATTCATATTTATCTCCAAATTGGGACCACACATCAGTCAGTCTTTTCTCATAAAATTGTATTTTTCTTCCTATTTTCACTAATTTTGTTTGTAAATGGCTATGAGACCTATCCCATATAGATTTAAAGTCCCCTATATCAATATTTGGTTTTTCAAGAGTGTGTTGGGTGTGCTTGTCAGTGAAATATAATGTCCATATCTCAACATCATAATTTTTTAAGCAATATTTTAATACTTATGACCTAGAAGGCGAAAAAAAAGGCCCTATCACCAAGCTGCCAATTTGGTTCTCTTTGAATATGACAACTTGGTTCAACTTTAGTGTATTATTGGAAGAATACTCCTTCCATTTCAAAGATCAACAACATCTTTTGACTTACATTAATGTCCATCCGCATTTGCACTGCAACCACATATATGCCATTAAGATATCTCCACTTCAAACTTTCATTGATTAAGAACACCAAAACATTTAAAAAATGATGTTAGTATATAATACAAATTTTTACTATTTGTAAAAAAAAACATTGTTACAATGGCCCCATTCAAGTGAACAAATTAATGATATGTCTAGTTTATACATACAATCTAATACCTTTATTTAATTTGCATGGAACAAGTAAATATTACATGAACAAATTGACCCACCATTAAATAGTTGATTTTAAGAGTTAGAATGATTTATTTAATCACAATTGACAAATATAATTAAAATGGTCCAATTCAAGTAAATAAACTAATTATATGTTTATTTCCACATAAAACCTAATA
>APFE030213568.1:3642-18155 GCA_000404065.3 Pinus taeda | reverse complement strand
CACACACACACACACACACACACACACACACACACACACACACATGTATATATGTAGAGAGAGAGAGAGAGAGAGAGAGAGAGAGAGAGATTTAACATTATTCTAGTTGTTAATTTTCTTCCTTTATTGTCCCTATAGTAAACACATAAAATGTTATGATTGTTAAAAGTATTAAAATTTGAAAAGTAATAAGAGAAACAACAACTCAAGTTATAAGTATATGATATGAAATTATATTCATTATTATAATCTTGCACCTCATCATTGTATTTGTCTTTCTTTTTGTCAATACAATAAACAAATATTTTTTTTTGAATTTGTAAAATTGAGTAAAACTCATTAAACAATAAGGAAAACTAGTTGACAAGTTATAAGTACCTAATATTATATTTTGTTCTTGATTATAGCTTTGTTCCACTTTCATTTAATCAATGCATTTTTTCTCCTTCCTTGTCACTATAATAAACATAAAAAAATGCTATATATTGAATCCATAACTAACTAGACAAATAATGAATCATGTCAAATTGTCAATATAATATTTTGATATTGATTATAGTTTTGTAGGACATTCCACTTTTCATTATAGCCATTTTTATTTATTTTGAACTATAATAAACATATGAAATACTATGAAACACGACAATGAAAATAATAATCACACACACACACATACACACACACACACACACACACACACACACACACACACACACACACACACATAGAGAGAGACAGAATTACAATAATTAATGTTCATTTCCATCTCCATCATTTCATAGTCATTGTCATGATAATTTTGTAGGACATTCCACGACAATGAAAATAATAGTCACAGAGAGAGAGAGAGAGTTACAACAATTAATGTTCATTTCCATATCCATCATTTCACAGTCATTTTCATGATAAGTGCCTTTGTTTTTGTAGTTCCCTATAATAGGCATCCAAAAATATTATGAATGTGGCAATTAAATAAATTCAAAAGTAAAAAGAAAAACAACCAAGCAAATTATGAATCCGATATTAAAACTTCTTCTCATGTTTCCATCTCCAATTTTTTTCAATAGTGTGCACATTCTATTAATTATTTATATTTTGCCCACTTTCATCATTCTCTAATTCGGAATCTCCATCGTTAGTCATTTTTGTAGAGATTGTGATAATTAGTAATTCTAAGGAACATATTATACAAATAATTATAGGAGAAACAACAAAGGAAGTGCAATACATGAATTTCTAAGGAAGTTAATGTATTTTGGGTTTTAAAGTTGGAAAAATGTGTAAGTACTCAACATCATTGTTATTTGTGACTTTGTTTGTACGACTTATGAAATTCTTCCTCCATATGTACAACAGGCCTTGATTAAACTAGTCAACGCATAAAGAGAATTATTCATGCTTCCTTCACTACATTGTTGGCACCTTTCCAATGAATCCACCCAGAAATCATAAAATCTCTCATCTCCATCATCTACATCTTTAAAAGTGTGAGAGTGTTTTGAAGCCTAATTTTATTTTCAATTGTTAAAGTATACAAATGTATAGTTAAAACTATATCATAGCTATACCTATTTTGGGACTTATATTCATAAATTCCGTTAGTATTTTTATCCTTGAGCTTGGAATTCTTTATGGAAATTTCCAAAGTCTTGCAACTTCATGAAAAGGCAACATTTCTAATAAGAGAACTATAGTAAAGACATCCAACACATTTTTCAATAAAAAACCAATGAAATTAAATATAATAGCCCTTGTGGAATGGTTCTTCTTTCAAAGCCAATGTATCCAAGACAATAAGGTCAATGAATAACATTAGTTCCAATTAACAAGGAAAAGAGTGTGAAGAGTTGACAAAAGGCTAGGCCCTCCAAAATGACAACTAAATTGAAAATCATCATCAACTTGTTGAATGCTTGTTGATCCATGTATTATTCTATTGAGAAATCCACCTGCTTTTTCCTCTGGAAAAATCAGTAATATTTCATTGATGATCAGTTTTACATGAAGTCAGTTTTTACATGATATTTCAGTTCCTTCTTGTATTGCACTACCACGCAGGGTATGCTGTCAGTGTACTATCAGTATGTTTTTGCCATAAAAATTTCAAAATTCTTACAAAAAATTTCAGTCTATGTCTGTTGTGCTGTAGACTAATTATGTAGATCAGCTATGTCACTACCACGCAGGGTATGCTGTCAGTGTACTATCAGTATGTTTTTGCCATCAAAAAATTTCAAAATTCTTTCAAAAAATTTCAGTCTATGTCTGTTGTGCTGTAGACTAATTATATATATCAGCTATGTTGCTGCACGCTGATCCAGAGTTGGGTACTCTGGATCTATATAAGGCCGATGGTAAAAAGTCTGCTCCTGCTGATAGATGGTTTCCTTGATTTCCCATGTGGCTCTGTCCATCAACGCTGCCTCCTTGGAAAGCTTGTCGGCACTCCTATTATGCTCCCTGTATATGTGAGAGATGGATATATGGTTAAATGCAGATTTGAGATCAAGAGCATCATGTAAGATAGTGCTGAGTGAGTGCATGTGACAAATTGCAGTGCCATTTATCCAACTAATGATGAGCTGTGAGTCCCCATAAATGTTGATATTAGCACAATGGTGTCACAGGGCGAAATGGAGAAGATGGCGGAGTGTGGTGAGCTCGGCGAAGTTGTTAGTCCCAGCACCTAAACCGGCTTTGATCCTGAAATGATGATTTTCGTTTATGTGGAGGATGAACCCTCCACCGCAGCTGTGTGTGTTGGCAGCACCATCGAAAAATGCCCAAGGCATGTTGGTATCGATGGAGGGAGGTGGACCAGGAAGGCGAGCACGTTTAGGTGGAGGATCAGGCAGTTCTATTAGCGCAGCAATAATGTTTGCCTCCAACAAGGGCCAGTGTATGGGCTTGTGATCAAATATGATGTTGTTTCGAGATTTCGAGATTGCCCAGTTTACAATGATGGGCAGGTTTATCAATTTCGTCCCACCGTTATTCTTACTCCAATCCGTCCATGCCTTAATCACATTTGGTCCTGTCCAATCGCCAACATAATTTATGTGTGTCTTTATATTGCACCAAACGGTTCTAGTTGCCCGACACTGTAAAAATAAATGGTGAATGGTTTCCGAGTCTGCTTTGCATAATACGCACCAGGTGGGTCCGTGTTGGCCCCGTTTCATGAGCTGGTCACCTGTGGGGACTTTATTCCTCAACATACACCAGCTGAACAGTCTTGATCGAGGTGAAGCGGATAATTTCCAAAGGCTCTGCCACCAGCTAGCACAGTCTGTTGGTTTTTTGCCCTCAATAAGATGTATGTATCCCTCCTTGGGTGTATAAACACCATGTTCCGCTATGTGCCAGATAAGCTCATCTGGTCCATCTGTAATGTGAATATGCGCTTCCATTAATGCCTCCCTGTAATCGCCCCAAGTCTCATGCCATCTCTGTGGGATGTTCAGATGTATCACAGATTTCCATGCCTGATGGAACATATCTGTATGATCAGGATGAGCGATCTGTGATATGACCTTAATGTTGTGAGCTGAGAGGAAGTCGATGAGTTCTTGAGGGAGCAAGTGTCTACCACCACATCTGAACCACGGGTCAAGCCCAATTCTGACATTGTTTCCTGCTCTGATTCACCAAACCAAATTGTCTCTGATGAGAGGGAGTGAGTGTAGAAGAGCCTTCCAAATCGAGGATATGCCTGTTCTATTCCAGCTCGGGAGTCTAGCCCAGTCAAGTATGGAAAGAGGCCAAATGTATTTGTGGTATGTGATCGAGTTCCATAGACTTTGGGAAGTCAGTAGAGCCCATCCCATCTTACCTGCTAGTGCCTTTGCAAATAACGGGAGCTCCTTTAATCCACAGCCGCCCCATTTCTTAGGGATAGCAATCTTGTGCCACCCAATCCAAGCAAATTTACGTTTGTCTTGGCTCCCCGCCCATAGGTATCTGTTACAGAGCTGCTGCAATTTTGCTAGTATGTTACGAGGGATCCATGCCATGGCCATCCAAAATACAGGGGTGGCTTCGAGAACAGATTTTATGAGGATTAATCTTCCCGCCCTGGAGAGGTATCTGTGACTCCAGCAAGACAGTCTCTTCTCGATCTTAGATACTAACCATACCCAATCCGCAATTTTTTGACAGGTCGGCTTAAGCCAATATCCCAAGTATTTGAGCCCCCGATCCAGGGGTTGTATGCTGTATGGGAAGGCCGTGCTAGTGGTGTGAGCTTCATTTACTGAAGTGCCTGTCATGGTGATAGATGATTTTGCAGCGTTTACTTCCATGCCCGTAGCCTTGGAGAAGAGTGATAGGATGTGGGAGAAAGCAGTAGTGTCATGAATGCTGCCATCCAGCAGAATAAGGACATCATCTACAAATAGGAGATGGGTGAGGTAGCAGATGTTAGATATTTTAAGACCCATGATGGATCCTTCCCTTTTAGCAGTGATGAGAAATCTGCTGAGGGCTTCAATAACCAAGAGGAAGAGTAATGGCGAGAGAGGGCATCCCTGACGAAGCCCTCGTTCAGAGTGAAAGAAATGGGAGGCGGATCTGTTAATCAGGATGCTGTAGGTGGGGGAGGTGATGCACGCCATGATCCACTTGATGAGAGGGATAGGGAAACCAGTATGGATGAGGATCATTTTAATGTACAGCCAACTTACCCGGTCAAATGCTTTGGAGAGGTCGATTTTCAGCAGTATACATCGGAGGTGTTTGGTCCAAATGGAGTGAATAGCCTCTTGTGCCGAGCCAATGGCTTCATGGATTTTCCGGTCCTCTAGGAAAGCAAATTGATGGGGAGAGATATGCCGGGAGAGAATGGGCTTGATCCGATTTGCAATAATCTTAGAAATGATCTTGTAGAGCACATTGCAAAGGGAGATGGGGCAGAACTCATCAAATGAGGAAGGATGATCAGTTTTGGGAATAAGGGCAATGAAAGTAGAGTTGATGGCATGGTATATGCTCCCAGTAGTTCGGCTTTCTTCTACCACCTTGAGAATATCCTCACCCAGAAGTTCAAAAAAAGATGCATAGAACTCGATCGTCCATCTGTCAGGACCCGGGCTCTTCTCCTTTTTGAACCATTTGATCGTGCTTTCTAGTTCATCCATCGTGACAGGAGCTTCTAAGTCTTCTGCATCATCCTCCTCAATAAACCGGGGGAAGTGACCTGCCACATTGATAATTTCTGCAAGATTTGTGCCAGCCGGATTTTTGTAAAGGTTTCTGAAATGAGAGGTCCCCAGGTTCGATAGCTTATTGAAGGTGTCCGCCATGCCTCCCTCTGGCAAAGGAAGATTCCAAATGGTATTTGCCACCTTCCTACCTTTAGCGAAATTGTGGAAGAATCTGGAGTTTTCATCTCCCGATTTCAACCAAGTGGCTCTACTACGGAGCCTGAGAGATTCTTCCCTTCCTTTAAGGATGGTATTCTTTTGGTTCTCCAGATCCACAAGCTTATGCTTGTCCTCCTGAGATATGAATCCTAAATTTCTTTCATCCAGTAGACCTGCCATGTCCATTTCGATCTTAGAGAGGCGCTCGTCTTCCACTTTCTTTTTCTCCTTTGCCCAGTTGATCACTAGGTGTTTTAATTCAGTGAGGTTCTTGACAAAACCCCTGGCGTAGAAGGGTTCTCTGTCGATGGGATGTGCTTTCTAGTATGATGTGATCAATTCAGAGAAACTTGGGTCTTGAAGCCACAGATGGTTGAATTTGTCTGGGGCCTTGGGCTTCTGATGAGGCCCGAAGATTTCCATAGCAATAGGGTGATGATCTGATATGCCCCCAGTGCAAACCCATTGTTTGAAAGATTGCAGCCGATGAATCAGGGGTCCTTTCATCAAAAATAAATCCAACCTTCTGGCTAATGCAGAATCGCCTGTTCTTATGTTTCTCCAAGTGGGCTGTTGCTTCTGAACAGGGATGTCTATGAAGTCATGTTGCTCTAGTAATCCACTGATGAAATCTGTGATGGGGTCTCTCTGAGCCGCCTCTCCCCATGATTCGGAGAATCCGATGGAAAAATTCAGATCACCTCCTATAATGGCGTGGTCGATTGATAGGAGGTTTCTGCTGAGAAGGTTTCTCCAAAAAGGTTCCCTATGGTGACAAGGGCCATAGATATTGATGATCCTCAGGGGACAACCAAGATCATTGCAGAAGATATCAACGCCAAGAAAACCCTGTCCACCCCAAGAGGATTCCATCTTGATAGATATGGGGTTATAACCAAATGCCAGGCCTCCGGACCTGCCCATAGCATCCGAGGCAATAAATTTCCATTTGGTTCCAACTGAGGTTAGAGCACGAACACAGTCTTCTGCAGATCCTAGGGTTTCTTGAAGGAGGATGATGTCCGGGTTCTCGACTTCAAAAAGTCGTTTAAGGGCTAACTTTTTTGGGGTGCTAGCCAGTCCCCTACAGTTGAAAGAGATAACCTTCATGGCAGACCAGATTTAGGGGGGTAATCAGCTCTAAGGACCCCAACTATGGTAGCTTGTCGCCCAGCAGCAACTTCAGCACTCGCATTTTTGATGGCTTTTGAGAGGTATGATTTGCGACCTCGGGATGTGAGTCCAGGATCCAGAGGAACAACGCCCAGGCCCGCAGAGGGGGATGGATCCGGGCGATGCGCGTGGGGACGGAGGGAGTAAGGATGTGATGTAGTTGATTTTGTAGAGGGAGGTGAGGAGGGCGGAGAAGGGAATGGAAGCGAGGGCGGGGCAGATGAGATTGAAGGAGGAGGGAGAGGAATATCACAATGTACCATAGTGCATGCAGTAGATGAATAATGCGCATTGGATAAATCAGATGTAGTAGAGAAAGAGATAGGATGAGAGCCCGGTGCGCTTGCAGCCGCTGCATTTTCCCGTGGTCTGGTCATCGGAGGCGAAAGCGAGTTCCTCTGATGCACGAATTCTTGTGATGGCGGGATAGGGGGAGCAACATTTGGTAATGACGATCGCGGTCCATTGGAGCGTTCCGAGGTCCTCGGAGGAATTGGTGCAGATGCAGGGGCCCCTCCAGCTGATGGTCGAGATTGTTTAGGTGACCCTTCCTGGCAGTTGATTAGAGGGCAGTCCTTGTACACATGCCCTATTTGGCGGCATTTATTACATCTGAAGGGCACCCCTTCGTAATCCAGTTGCTGAACATTACAGAAGCTCCCCCATCTCAGAGTCATCTTGCCCTCCAATCCCTCTCTGTTATCCAGATAGACCAGTATCCTCGCCATGATCTTCTTATTTGTATCCTTGTAGGATCGATCATGATCCAAGTAAGTTCCCAAGGCGTTCCCTATTTTGATGAAGGCTTCCTCAGTCCAGTATTGGATCGGAAGCCCCGGTAGGCGAACCCATATAGGTCCAGCGCCTATCTGCTCTCGCTCTGGATCGAAAAGAGGGCTCCAACGTTTCAGGAGTACTGGAGTTGATTCAATATGCCAATATTGCACCAGAACGGTATTTGTATGCTCCTCTTCTGCAAAATGAATGGAAAACCACCCCCTAGGTAGTTCAATTACATCTGGCATGACTGAGAACAATCCTCCCCAGATTTCGATTGCCCATGCCTTCAGTTTTTCGGCCGAGAAAGAACGCCCGCGAACATGCCCAACCAAGGTCGAGCGAGCCAACGCCATGGATTCTTCAAAATTTGATGGATCACCTAATTGAACCGAGATATCCTTTACCGTTTCCCTAACACACTTCGTCTTCTTTGATCTCGGGACGGTAGGGTGATCAGCGAGGGTATTTGATCCAATATCCCTGGGAGAGTATTTTAAGACTTGAGGGTTGAGGGCCGGCGTACTGAAGCTGCCCAATGTTTTAAGACCAGATGGAATAGATGGGGATTTTCTTAGATCCGAGTCAAAATCAGTGGGGATGGGGGGAACCGAGACAGGGGGGTCCCTACAGAGGCGGATGGAGGAGATACATTCGATATAGGCGGATCAGGGAGACAATGCCTACGAGGGGATGATGTAATGTCTATGGAGAAATCTTCAGGTGAAAAAGATGATAGCAGAGCAGCGGAACCCGGGGATAAAGACGGAGCATCAGGCGAAAGCGAAGCATAGGGTGTAGATAGGGGAACCCTAGGTGCTGCAGGTAAGGCGGTAGAGCTTACGATAACGAAATGAGAAGGATAACCGAAAATGTCAAAGTCCTCCAGAGGGTCAACAAAATAGTCGACCATCTCGGTCTCCTCGCTGTTCTCCATCCCGGCCAACTGTAAGAAAACCGGTCGCTGTCAGGACCGAATCCACCGAATCCCTAACACCCTGTCTGTGCTGTCCGTTCCTCGATATGCCCGAAATGCTGTGATTTTGTGAGGCCTCCATCCCGCCATGACCTTCGATTGATCCACAGAGATACTACTCTATCGTCTGCTTCTCTCAAACTTGTTGTTCAGAAATCCACCTGCTTGTTTAGAAAGAGACTTTATTTTTGTATTTCATGTTCATTTTACATAAGTAGACCCTACCACTTCTCTACAAAAGTTGGAAAAGGAAATATCATTAATTTCATAATGTTTAAGAATATTGGATGTAGTACGCGTCATATCACACAATCTCTCATCATTAATTTTACAATATGCAACCATTGCATCCAATGTTATTTTTTTGGTTTTCAATTTAATGCAATAGCCTTTTAATTTTATGGCATTTGTTGGATGATCAGGTGGAACAAAAAACCAAATAGTTACATCCAATAGTTTAACTTTTATTGAATAAATATATTTTATATTTAGTTCCTTAAGGGGAAAAGAGAACTGTGTAGACTATTTGTCTTGTACTTCACTAATTCAGGTTGGCTTGGAGAACATCTGAATGTTCCTAGCTTGTAATAGCTGAAAACATTGTCCCATTTATCCCAAGTAGATTGATCAGGATATAAGAGGATTTATTTATCAACAAAGTTTGAACTTGGATAGTTGAAGAAGAAGAAAAACATTTCATAATTGACTTGATAAATGTAAAAAAATTTAAACCATTAAGAATTCAATGTAGATATGAAAATATGAATTATATTTGAAAATAAAATAACGAAGTATAAACTAATGTAAATAAATTTTAAACATGATAATAGATTACTTATATTATCAATTTAAATAAGTCATGATGTTTAATCATTTATCTAAAATAAAGAGAGACATGATAATAAGTTGATATGTGCAAAAAATAAATAAAATTTCATACCTTGTCTTTAGTTGTGTTAGAATACCCAATCTTTGTTTTATTTAATTTGTCATTGGAAAATAAGAAATGTCTTGTAAAGCACACACAATATATAAATGGAGTTTTATAAAACACCTTATTTGAAGAATTGAGTTGACAACAAATTTGAATCACCTCACTAGGTTCAACTAATGGATCCAAGAATCGAGCCTTATGTCTTTCGTACTCTTTCGTTGCCTCCATAGATACACTATATATTGGATTTGTTATAACTTCTTTCACTGCTTGAATGGTGTGATGACCATCAACTATCAAAAAATTGATGTTCTCAACATCTAAATCTATTTCATTTACCAATTTGAAAGGGTTGAGTAGTGGATCAGATTCAGTGATATCAAATGGAATTAGAAGTGCATCAAGCAATGATGCTTGAAAATTCTCTAGGAATGCTTTGACTAATAATTTAACATTTGAATCATCCTATGACCTCAATTTAAACATTCTATACATCTTTGAACATCCACGTTGCTACTAAAAGAGTTTAAAAATAAATAATAGTGCTTGAATTTTCATGAATTCCATCATATTTATCTTCAAACTTCATTGTCTTAGATTCAACTTACCTAGAGTTTAAAATTTTGTAGTAGGTTTGAAATCACTTTCTGCAGTGCTCTCTTCCAACTCATACAAATATACTCTCCTCAAAGCAAGTAATTGAGCAAATTCTCTTTCCAAATCATTTAAATATACTCTCCTCAGAGAAAGTAATTGAGAGAATGCTCTCTCCAACTCATTTATCTTGCAATGATTGTATTTGTGCTAGAAAGAAATCTAGTGTGCGTTAGATTTATTTTACCTTGCAATTTTAGTGTTTGTGTTAGAAGCAAATCTGACACACCCCATTTTTTTTAACCTTGCAATGTTTGTATTTGTCTTAGAAGAAAATTGAGCGTGTGCTACATTTGTTTTACTTTATAATGCTTGTGTTTGTGCTATAAACAAATCTAATGCACACTCGATTTGTTTTACCTTGCAATGATTTTGTTTGTGTTAGAAGGAAATATAACATGTAGTATATTTCTTTTACCTTGCAATTCTTATGTTTGTACCAAAAACAAGTCTAGCTTGCCCTAGATTTGTTTTACCATGCAATGCTTTTGTTTTTGCTAGAAACAAATCTAGCACACTCTAGATTTGTTTTACCTTGCAATACTTGTTCTTATGCTAGAAGCAAATCTAGTGCATGTTAAATTTGTTTTATGTTGCATTGTTTGTGCTCGTGTTAGAAACAATTCTAGCACACACCAGTTTTGTTTCACCTTGCAATGCTTGTTTTTGTGCCAGATGAAAATCTAACATGCACTAGATTTGTTTTGCCTTGAAATTCTTGTATTTATGCTAGAAACAAATCTAGCATCTGCTAGATTTATATTACATTGCAATGCTTGTGAATCTGCTAGAAGGAAATCTAGCATGCCCTAGATTTATTTCACCTTGCAATGCTTGTGTTTGTGCTAGAAACAAATATAGTACGTTCTAGATTTGTTTTACCTTGCAATTCTTATGTTTGGGCTAGAAACAAATATAGTGCGAGCTAGATTTGTTTTACTTTAGAATGTTTGTGTTTATGCTAGAAGGAAATCTATCATGCACTAGATTTGTTTTAATTTGCAATGCTTGTATTTGTGCTAAAAACAAATCTAACATGCGCTAGATATGTATTACCTTGTAATGCTTGTGTTTCAACTAGAAGGAAATCAGGCTATATTTGTATTACCTTGCAATGTTCATGTTTTTTCTAGAAGGAAATCTAGAGAGTGCTAGATTTGTTTCACCTTAAAATGATTTTGTTTGTGCAAGAAACAAATCTAGCATGTGCTAGAGTTGTTTTACCTGGAAATTCTTGTGTTTGTGCTAAAAACAAATCTAGTGTGAGCTAGATTTATTTTACCTTACAATGTTTCTATATGTGTTAAAAGGAAATCTATCAAGTGCTACATTTGTTTTACTTTGCAATGTTTGTGTTTGTGCTAGAAACAAATATGTTACATATTTGATCATGCTAGATTTGTTTTACCTTGAAATGCTTATGTTTGTGCTAAAAAAAATCTAGCATGTTAGATTTGTTTTACCTTGCAATTCTTGTGCTTGTGATAGAAGGAAATCTACCACATGCTAGATATATTTTTTTATTTTATTTTATTTTTTCTGAAGAAAAAAACTATAATTTTTATTAAGATAATGAAAATTACATTCTGTAAACACACTAAGTGTGTATGTTATATAATTTCCAAACTTAACAGTTGAGAACATATATCATTAATGAGTCCAAAAAATAACAACAAACACTGTTCGATCAACACATATAGCCTAAGAGAAACACTAGGAAAGAGTCTAGAAACAAAAGCAAGAGTATATACATCTATGCATACATCAAGTAGCTAAAAGAGAGCACTGAAATAAGCTCATATATCATCAAAAAAGAAGGGAAAAGGAGACAAGAACAAAAATATTATGAAATTTCTCTCGTATATAATGCAACAAGCACCATCATTGGACAACAAACATATGAGGAAGAAATACGATCATGAACCACCTGTACCTGCCGTTATCCATGATCCAGACCTATAACTACCTTGGAAAAACAATATGCTTCCTTGTTTCTCTTGCTGAATATATGTTTACATGAAAAAGAGCTAAGACATTTTTTTAGATTAATAGTATGGTGGAAAATTGGAGACAAGAAAATATTTATGCAAGCTTAAGCATTGTTAAGCCAATTAATCACAAGAAACGAGTCACCAAATAGTTGTATGTCTAAAATCCCCTGTTCAATGAAAAAAGAGAGAAGAAGGCAAAAATATAATAATTCGGCAAAATTTTTGATACTGGCCCAAAACCCATATAAACATGAAAGTAATGAGTGGCTGACATGTATAATGAAAATCCACAACCACAATGGTCCCCCGAGTCATTAGAAGCTCCATCAAAATAAGCCCCAGGAAGAGACAGACCAAGATTTTGTGCTTCAATTACTCTGACTCTACGTGCATACTTTTCTTGTAGAAAATGGCTTAGAAGGGCCATTGCTTCAACCATGACAAACTTTGGAGAGGAGGCAACATCTTTGAAGATTTCTCGATTATGAGAAAGCCATATTCCCCAACAAATAATAAGAGGTAATGCTCAGTATTTGTGAGAGGATGGGACAGAAAGCCAATGCTTCCAGGCATCTTCAATATATATACCAGTCCATGAGCCTATTGAGGTTTCGATAGACTAATAATGTGACCATATTTGCTGACCAAATGGACAGAGAAGGAAGATATGTGTGATCAATTCATCTTTAGCTTTGCTTAGAGAGTACTAACATGGACCATAAAAGAAATGTTTGCAAAGGATGTCCCTGGTCGACACTTTCCCATAGATGATGCACCACATAAAAATATTTTCCTTTAGCGAGCATCATGATTTCTAGATAGAATTCCATCACCATCAAGGATCGACAAGATTGTGTTTAGAACTTATAAATACATAAACTGCCTTAGAGGAATATATTCTTGATGGAGACAAATACCACACTAATTCATATTCCTTGGTAGAAGATTCACGATGAATCTTTAAAGATGTTAAGGATGCCCAACTTTGTAGAGGATTTCCACCTCTAGCACCAAATTGTAGTAGTGGCTATATTAGTAATGTGAGCCATCTTGGAGATACCACAGTCTTGAAGGAGCTAAATTAGAGGAGGAATGTTGGGTCCCTATAATACTAGTGATTACCCCGTTACTATTGTAATTGTACCCCTTATTAATATTGTTGTGCCCCTATTATCCCCATATTGTTATTATTGTACCCCATAGAATCCCTCTATTGTTATTTTTGTTCCTTTATATTATTATTGTTAGGTTGGTTGGGTTATATTGTGACTCCTTAGACTCCTATATATTGAAAGGAGTTTTGTCATTTGTTATCATCCAAGATTTGTTCATTTATGTAATGTAAGGGGTTTCCCCTTGAAGAGGCTGAATTCTAAGGCGTTGATATATCTTTTCTATCTTTTCTTGAGCTGGTTTCATAACATTTGGTATTAGAGCTTTGGATTCTAGGGTTTCGCTGCTCCAAACAGGTCATCGTGGCATTTTCGCTATAACTTTTTTCTGAGACGTTTCAGAAGCTAAAACAAACCCATTTGAGAAGACATCGCGTTGAAGCTCAGGTACGAATTTCAGAGCTTTTTGCTCTATATTTGTGGATATATGATCTGAGGAAGTTGGTATTTTTGCAGATTCCTGAATTACATTCCAAACACGTGACCTGGGGAAAATCGCCATAACTTTATCTTTGAGTATCGGATTGAAATTTTGTAAGAAGGTATAGAAAGAGGACGGATTTTAGTTTCTTGTATATATTCTTTAGAGCCAAATGTCGAAACAGTGACTCGTGGCACGTCGTACAAGTTCGCTCTACTGAACTAGTCTATAATCAGGTCACTGTGGGAGATTTCACATAACTCTTCCTTGGAGAATCCAATTTGGATCAGACTGGTGGCATTGGAAAGAGGACACAAAGGGATACTATAGGTCACAATTTCAGAACTGGATGATTTGAATGTACAGAGATACATCAGAGACAATATCGAGCTCCTACAAAGTGAAAAAGGTGTGTAGATTCTTTTAAATGTTTGCTTAAGATTGGTTTCAAATTTATTTTGAAGGAATTCAAAGGGCATAGTAGAGAATTATTATCGGTAATTGATGCCTCGAGGAAAGAAAATGCAAACACCTAGTAATGAACCTGAAAGCTCTAGCATGACTCATGAAGAAGAGGAAGAAATGCAACATGATATATCAACATTACAAGACCAAGTGCAACAACTGTCCCTTGCACAAAAAGGAACAAAATCTAATATGGATGGTTTAAAGAAAGATGTAGAAGCTAAGATGGATGGTTTAAAGAAAGGCATAGAAGCTAAGATGATTGACGTGGAAGCTAATATGGATGATTTGAAGACAAACATGGAAGATTTGAAGACAGGCATGGAAGATTTGAAGACAGATTTAACAAAGTTTCTACAAGAAATGCTTACTAATGGTGAAAGGGTAGTAAAGGAAACTCATGGTGAGAACAAAATAAGTGTTAATCATGATTTCATAGACTCTAATGTTGGATCGAAGACCCACCATATTCCAGAAATTGATATGAGGAAGTTTGATGGTAAGGATACCGCAACATGGATATTATAGATGGAGCAATTTTTCGATCTCAATAATGTGCAAAACACACAAAAGGTATGTATTGCAACTTT
>APFE030213567.1:0-14171 GCA_000404065.3 Pinus taeda | reverse complement strand
TGTTCCAGAATAATTCATTAATAACAACATTTATACAATGTTACAATGAATTTCTTTGAATATTTCAAAGAATACTCCAGAGTTAGAGATTTTATATATAATTAATTTATGTCATACAATGTTGTAATGCATTCACACTGATAATTTCCATTATGAAAAGGTTAACAAAACATATACAAGGAAAAAAGAGTGAATATATATATATATATATAACGAGAAATATGGCAATTATAATTTGTAACAATATAAGCAACATGTCGGTTTTGATCTACATATGTCCTCATTTAAATTTAATATCAACGCTCCTTAAGTATACTTAGTGTCTACATATTTACGTGTATTACAAAGATTAAAATAAGACTACTCAATAAAACGTGAATCTGATGGAAACACTTTAGTTAAAGATTGATGGCACAACCTATTATTCCAAGCTTGTTAACGTGTAAGCACACTGCGTGCTCAATAAATAGAAATCGTTGTATGTGGATATATATTAACTCTTTACATGTTGCTTATGTGTGGTATGTACCAAGACTTCATTCATATAGTCGACTGTGAACAAAAAAAATTAAGGAACAAATTATCATACAACCTATAGCTATAGAATATATGTATTATACAACAATGACCATATAAATATAAATATAATATTTCGAATTGGATAAATATAATATTTCGAATTGGATATTTGTGCCTAAGATAAGAAATAATTGAAAAACAAACCTACAAAATTAAAATCATGTATTATATTATAATTAAAAGTTAGTTTTATTAAATATTAGCTTAAGTTAAAAAAGTAATAATAATTATATGTTTGTTGGTGTTCAAATATGAGTTATAGATTCAATCTCTTCTACATGTATTGTCAATCCTCCGAGGTTCATTAATTGTTTTAAGGTTATCGTGCAAAGTTATGCAAATGATAGGTTCTCTATTTAGTATTGAGTATTCAAAATATACAAAGCTCAACAGTATTATGAATTGAGTAATAGCAGCAAATAACAGTAACAACAACCTAGAGTAACAGTAACTCAGAATCTCAGAAAAATTATAAGATAGTAAAGAAAGAGTAGTAATTACATAACATTAATAACATAACCAGAATGCACACCTATTCACACGGTTAATCCAACTCTCCGATCAGGGATGTGATGAAGAGTGAAAGATCATATGGGATTATAGAAGACTGGAAATTACATTAATCAAAAAGAAATTGCAATCAAAGTTCTTCTTTTACACATCCCAAGGAAAAGTCCCTCTTTACACTCTGCTAAGCCTTACTTATACAATTTATCGTTACATGAATAGTAATTAACAAACTCAGTAATTGTGGCAATCATGCCTGGCCACAAATATACAATGATTGTTCAGGTAGAAACAAAATGTAAAGATAACAATCAAAGTTGATTATCATATTTTCGGTAATTGAACAAATTTGACAGTCCCATCCTTGAATAGCACTACCAGCTCATTAATAGCATCACGCTGACTCGTATATCGTTGAGCATCATTCGTCGTGATTTTGCAAGAGAATTCAGTCATCAAGTCACCTAACCAACATTCCCCTAGGACTACGCTTCATTAATCAACATTTCAAAAAGACATGCCAATTTAATATACCTTAGTTTTTTTGAGATATAAATGGACCTCATAAAAGCTATGAAATGGTTAAAAAGGGATGGTAAAGGTGAGAAAAAATGGGTAATTTTATCGACCAACAATGTCCTCATAAAATTATTAAATAATTATAATAATTATATGTCTTCTTCATAATAATAATAATAATAATAATTTTTTGTATATAAGACCTAAATTCTAATTTTGAGGGGGTCAGCTACATAAGGATAGAATCTTTTGTGACTTAACGATTTGAATGTAATTGCTACACAAATCTGTCATTTAACCTAAATGACTCTCTTATGCCATTTAGAAATGAATTTTCAACTTTTTATTTAATGTTATATGTTCATATGTATAATTTTATGTTCTTGAGTTATAAACTTGATTTATAATTCAGACTGCATCTACTATACTTGATTACCTTTATTCTTTGATTTCATATTATTGACAGTGAGGTAGTTGAGACTCTTTTATTAATGATTTACAAGTTGCGACTTCAAGTTCCTAACTTTGAGGTCTTATTATGTTCATTTATGAAAATTATCTTTATATGTTGTGTGATTGTCATTTGTAGTCATTTTTGTTAATATCATATGCTTATGATTCAACATCTATACAATATTATGTTTGACTTGCTTGACATTAACTTTTCAGAATACCTCTGGCAATACCTAGGTTTCAATATCTATACTATTGATATGTGTTTATTTCTTAACCCTACCATTGTTAATTTTAGAAGCAATTATACTTTTTATAGCTCCCTTTGCAATATATTTGGCTAGAGTTTTCTATATATGAATTATAAGTATACATTTTGTGTGTATTTTCATTCTTCTTTTGGTTTCTTCTGTGTCAGTTATTTTCTTACTTTTGGACACTTGTTTTTTGTTACATAACTTGTTTCATTAAGTTATATATATATATTATAATCTGGATTTTAAATTCCTTCTTCCCTCGATGACATACCATTCAGCTTCTTTGATACCATCATTAATCTAGGCATTTACCAATTTTTCTATTGAATATCTATCATTAGTTATCAATACTGAATACCCCTTATGGTGTGTGGGAGACTAGCCCTATTCGCATAGAGCCAGAGGATTACTCCTCATCGAATGTTTTCTTAAATCATTCTTATTTCTAGAGCATTTTAAGAACCAACATTATTCTCGCACCATTGGTAATAAAATTTATGAAGCAAGTCATATTGAGGGATAAATTATGTCTATGACAACATCAACATTATCCATTCATGATTATATAGATCATTGATCAACCCTTGAATACCTTTCTCAAATAAATGAAGATGTATGTGATAATGTTTTTAGTATTTGTAATATCAATCCACATAAAATCTATGTCGATTATTCTAATCCACCTGTATATTGTGTGTATAATGATGAGCAATTAACCTTTTTTCATAACCTTAAAATACTAGATGATTTAGGTACAAGTTCTGGTTTACAACCTATATGTAATTACAAATCCTTTCATATCGATACACATGAAGATATAATTGATTTAACATCCTTCCACAATAATGAATCTCTTTATGGTGGCTATATTGAGAAATGTATAGATGGTGCATTAGACCTTAGGGCTATTAATGTATTGAAATTTATGGTTATTATTTTATTTTTAAATTATATTATGACTGGTCTTGTGACCATAGAGGACAACCACGAGGAAGAAACACACATAAATTATTTTTCTAAACAAGTTACTGACATTTCAGGGTCATATTATTTATAATTTCATACCTGGATACATGATTTCATTGAACAATGGATGAGTGCATATTTTGAAAAAAAATCTCCAATTTATCAAACAAGCATATCTTAATAAGGCCTTGTAAATAAATTTTTCCCATGTTTTGGTAGTTGAGCATATTACTGTTTTTTATAAGTATGAAGCTTTTAACTTGCTTGCATTATCTTTATGATTTCTTCATAGTTTTTTTCTATTAAAACACATATGTATATAAATTGTTATACATAAATAAACCTTTACAACTTTGATTATTGTTGTAAAGTTTAGAATGAACAAACATGAAATATTTACACCTCAAATAATTTTTAATGATCATTGCAAGAATGAAATGTGAATTTATGAACCTTCAATATATTCTATAACAATGAGTTTGGGAAATGATATTTAAAGACTTTGTTTGTAAATGAAGGTTGTTGGGTAATTAGTTTTCTAATAGGCTTAGAACTTATCTTTCTAATGTTTTAAACTACATGATTGAAGCATTTTCATTTACCACATCCTTATTTCACTACATACACATAAATATCATGATAAAATGTAGTACATTATGACTACTAAAGTTATAGACACAAGGTTTAACCTTCACAAATTCAAATATTAAAACTCTTGTTGACCTAGTTAGTTACAATCACCCTCCATGCATGAGACCCTCCCTAATCACTGTGATGGTCTTAACTACCTGAAGTTAATTCTTTTTGCAATGGGTAATGTAGATGACTCCATTGAGGCTATGGACGCTCACTAGTAGTGGAGTGATTTCTATGGTATTGGGTCACCCCAGTGCGTGATCATCCCATTAGTTACTTAAAATTGTGGTATGATGACATCTCCACCAGAGCTATAAATTGTCACTGTCAGCAGAGCAAGACCAATGGTATTAGGACAAACCCTAGTGAGTAACCATCCCATTGTTAATCAATGAAATAAATCTAAAGCTTCTACATTTCACACTTATATGTGAATGACAAAGGATGAAATTTCTTTAATAAGGATAATGGATGACTATGTTAGGGCTATGGACGCTCATTGGCAGTGGAGCAATGTCTAATTTTGGAAACCTATGTCCTAGAAACAAAAGGAGAAATAAACCCTACTAAATAGACTCATGTTTTCAGTTGGACTTTATTTTAAAATCAATATCATCCTTCTAATCTTAAACTAGTACCATAATTTCTACAAGTTTTCAATCAATAATTGTAACAATGCAATTATTTTCATATGATTTTGAAATGCTTCTATGAAGGTGGAAACATATATTTAATGATTATGAACTAAATCATTAAATTAATATGTTGGACATATGAAAAAATGTCTTATATATGAATAACCATTAAACTCATCAATATTTACATTCTACGGGTTTCATATGATTAATCCTTCTTTTATTCTTGCTATTGGTGAGTTAAAACTTTAAGATGAAAAATATATTCATTTTCTTTCTTGGGTTAGTCTTTATTTTTCATGTTTGGTGTTTCCTTTCCTCCCCTTGCTAACAAATGAAGGGCTTACTCTTAATGTAAATCAACTCCATGCTCAATGTGAAGGCAACAACCCTGTAGTTCTTGATACCTCGCATCTGAGCATCATCCCTAGTAGGAGCCAAATGTTGTCCCTAAATTAGACCCTCAATAGAAATAAAATATCTCTGTGGGTTTTGCCTTGCATTTCCTTCGTCATATGACTTCACTTTTTACTCCTATATCAAAACCACACGCTTGAATCATTATAACAAATATTCATGTCCACCTTGCATTAGATTTACTATTATAATGATCATTATAAATTATAAAAAGCATTATTGTATTAAATAAAAAATTAAAAGTCTTAATCTTAAATTAATAATTGCAAAAAAAATATAATTATAAGTTAAAACTATTATAATAATTTTTTAATTATTAAAAAAAAACTAAAAAATTAATATAAATAAAACAAAATCAAATAAATATAAGTTAATTAAAATATAAAAATAAAATAAATAAACAGATAAAAAATTTAATAATATAATATAAATCAAATTAAATCAAATCAAATAAATATGAATTTAATGAAAATTAAATAATAATAATAAAAAAATAAAATAACAAAATAACCCACTTACCTACGTTATTCTACACAACATGGGTGTAGGTTATAATATAAGTTTCATAACATATGCCCCCACGTGACCCAAGCTTTGACTTATTCGTAACCCGAACAGAAGAGGATTAACTGCCAAGCCTTTTCTCACCCAAAGAAAAAACAGAGTTGTCTATGCAAACTCTCCCAGCCATTAGATTTTGTCGAGCCCAACTTGCCCTCATTTCCTCTCTCCTCCAAACCCGAAAAAGTATGATATACATATAAATATATAAGAGAGATTTAAAAGTATCTATATATATGAGAGAAGCTCAAGGTTTACAATTTATATATTACCATAGAAATTTATATATAATTTTATTTTAAATTTATTTTAAAATACAATTTACTTTAATTAAAGTTTATGTTGAAATATAATTAAATTTTAAATTATATTTTTATTTCATTTTTATTTTAAAACAAAATTTTGAACTCAAAAATTTTATTGTTTAACAAACATGTTTCACAAGAAGAAAACTAATTTGTAGTAGGGAGGAGTGTTGGGAATTAGTATGTGTTTCTAAAATCTGATTCAATTGTATAATGACTTCAGCACATTAGAAAAGTAGATTTTAGATTTAATTTAATGTTTTCAAATTCGAGAAATAAATTATTTTCATTAAACATAGGATTTTATATAGCTCAAAAATTTCATAGAATTTTATCCAAGGTAAGAATGAAAATGCATTTTATGAAGGAACGTGAAATAATTTTTTGGGATAACCATACATTTATTATAGTTTTTATTTTAAATTATTTTTTGTTTTTCTTTATTATTGCAAGATTGTGAATTATAAATCGATTAAAGATTAGAAAAATTATTACAATGGATTTAAATCTGGACGAAAGAATACAACAAAGAATTATGAAGGAGATTGTTACATTTCTCAACTTCGAGGAGGATGTGAAAGTCTTCAAGTCGTTGTAAAAAATCAAAAATATTTCCAAAAATATTTGCATTTTAATAATGTAGATGGTTATGTAAACCATTATTAATTTTTTTTATATAAAACCCCTTGAATTCATTTTACTGAGTGGGTTTTCTTGAGAGCTTACGAGACTTACATTTTAGAGTATTATTTTTTTTCAAAGGAACAGATAACATTTTCATTAAACTGTCTGGAAATGGGTCAGGTCCCTTACAAAAAATATATTTAATCTACTTGTATCTCTGCTTGCATTACAAAGGGTATGGACCTTCTTGCTACCCCTATTATTTACATGTATTATGTTTATAAACCTATAGCTATAGATTCTCCAAAAAGTGCCATTATAGATTATAAAATGGTATTGCATATATATAAAGTAAAAGTACTTTTAGTTGCTTATGGTTGGCATCATCACCCACAGGCTCACCCATAGACTTGTTCAAGTTTTGTCGTTCCTTCATAGCAGTAGCATTAGCTTCACCATCACCACCAACCAAAACCTTCACAACAACATCCTCGCTGCAATCAACTTGGTGGCCGAGGGATTTCCAACCCCAAACACCTCCTTTAAGACTCCCACCATAGTCGTCTCCACTTTGATTTCTATATTGTTAACCTTTTGATGTACACTCAGAACGTCCATTCGCAAACCTTCCATTGTTTTTTGCATAAACTCCCAGTCGTTACCCAATCCTGACAACTAAGCGTAGATGATCGCCATATTCTTGTTTAATTCTTTGATGATTTCCTTTATCACATGTTTGTAGTAGCCCTCATTAGGTTCTCCATACCATCGTTCCCCACGCCATTGCCTGAGCCCGAGCTACAAGAATGATAACCAACCTTGCTAACATTCTTTGTTGATGGCATTCTTGCAACAATCTCCTTCTATGCGACAAAGAACTTGTGATTTGCTGACCAGAGCTAGTTTAGGTATATATCGAGCTAAGCCACCCTAACATTCATTTCCATCCTGTCCTTAATAAATGTGGAACGGTGCAGGGCCTTATCAAATTATATACCTTCCATGTTTCTCCCCATCCAAGACCAAAATCTCGCAACAATGGTGTACTCTTCCCCTATTGAATCAATTATATTGTACAAACCGACGAGAATTTGATGCCTCATCACACACTTGTCATCGCACATGACCTATCGTCTAATAGCACCACAGATGTGGGTTAAAATACCACCTACCATCCCAATATCCAAGATGCGAAGATACCTCGGGTAGTCGTCCAACATAAATACCACCACGTAGAGGTGCCTAAGGAAGAAGGCCTCCTTAACTGCTTCCATAAAGTTCTAACAACCCATACCCCCAACGTACAACATCGACCTGAAGCCATTAGCTAGGGGATGGGACATAATCATATTTTGTTATTTATGCATATTGTACCCAGACCTAATATAACCCCACCTTTTCCTGAGTGTCTACCACTAGTTGTTGGCTCACAACATGTGGAATAGATTAACTTTGTCAAATATTTTTAACATGTATATTATTCTTGCCATCATTAAAGAAGTTTCATCTGCTAGATGGAAGCCATTCCCAAGAAGCCTAATGCATTTTTCAATGATTATCTTGGAATCGCCTACTATGTTCAAGGAGTTGACACCATTGTCCAAACATATTTTTAATCCTTTCCATAATGCTAATGCTTCCACCTAGTTGTTAGAGGTGACCTTGAGTCCCCATGCATAATTGAGTTATGTTTTTTCTTAGAGGTTGATTATTACCCCCCACTCTAGCCTCCCTAGGGTTACCTTTTGACACGCCATCAAAATACAATTGGATTCTCCTTACTTTCCTTTGCCATTCGATGAAATTGTCTCCATTCATCCTAATGCAGAATTTTGGGGTTTCAGTGGATCTTAAACATATGGGTTTTGGGGAAGGAGGGACAAGCCTGAGCTAGCATTTTTTAGAGCTACTAAAATCTTTCATATGCAGAGCATCATATCCCAAAGAAGAGATGACTTCAAAAAGAAATGACACACCTTTAATTACAACTATTTCCGAGCTTTAACGAAGGTTTTGGAAGATAGCTTGATTACAACACAGCCATATCGACCAACACATATGTTTAGGAAATGTCATCCAGCAACAATGAAGCAAGGGATTAAAAGAGAGAGATGGTTTATTTCCCAAATGGACAAAGATGTTGCTTCATACATTTGCAAAGTGGGAAATATGAGCAAAAGGAGTAAGGCCATGGTTCCAAACTTCCAGTGACAAAGGGAAGAAAAAAAACAAATGCTTGACTGATTCCTCTGCTTGGCTACACAAAACGCACTAGAATGGACCACTAATTTTCGTCTGTTTTAAGTTCTTGGCTGTCAGGATTTTCTTGTGGACTAGTTGCCACTAGAAAATGTTAAATTTAGGGATACCATCACCATTCCAAATTTTCCCCCAAAGAGGGGAGGAGAGAGGGAAAGGTGCAGGATTGGATAAGAGAGTGTAGCCATCCTTGACACAATAATTTTTTGAATCTCCCCCCTCCCCAACCTAACATGCCTATCCAACTTGCTCAATATTATTGGAGCAAACCAATAAAGGCTTCCAATTAGCATATCCCACTAAACTTGGAGATGATCAGGGATTTCCGGAGAGAGCCACCCACTCCACATGTCGAAGTCATCCCAACAAGAGATGTCTACAAGATGAGAGAACCCATGTTCCATTAGCCATCTAGATAGAACTAGGTCTATACCATTCGCACTTTCGGATCCAACTTGAATGTGTTTCCCATTTTCAGGGAACCATCCTAGGTGATTTAGAATGAAAGAGTATGAGGCTTTGCATAATCTCCATATTTTATGTCCTTTCATTTCCCAGGATTCAACTTTTGGTCTAGTGAGATGGTTTTTTTGAAAGTATTTTCTAATGAAGGTTTTTTTCTACCACTCATCAGAATCCAAGAGGAGCCTCTAGTTCAATTTTTCCCCAATGCCAGATTCATTAGTTCAGAATATTTTATTTCCAGGCCTCTAAATTTCATAGGTTGTTTAGCCAAATTCCAATTCACCAGATGAAATTTTTTCTCATTACCCTTTCCTCCCTGCCATGGAAATTTCTCGATAAACTTACTTATTTGTTGATTGATGTATCCTAGAGCTAAGAGGTCAACCCCAATATAAATTGGAAGAGAAGAAAGCACTGATTTAATGAGGGTGACCCTTCATGCCAGGTTGAGCCATCTAACACCCCAGGAATGCACTCTATTTCTATTATTTTGAAAAAAATCCCCCCATTATTTCGTTGATGATTATTTTAGGAATATTGGAATTCCAAGGTATTTAAAAGAAGAAGAATGAATCCACTGAAATTCTCAACAATCAATCAATTGCATTCAGAAAATTCCTTTGGCAATTCCATCCAATTAACTAACATTATAAATTTTTGGTCATACCCCCAGAATGAAGAAGGAACCCATCTAGGATTTTTTTGAATCTTGAAGCAATCACTAAGGAAGATCCATCAATTAGGATGGTATTATCAGCAAATTGGAAGTGGTTGATTTCTCTAACATTTCGTGCGACACTGAGCCCTAGAAGAGATCCATTATGATTCCCAACCTCAAGGTTGCAACTAAGATATTTTTCCATGATAATGTAAATAAGGGGAGAAAGATGGAATCCTTGACGCAATCCTCTTAAGGCTGCAAACAATGCCCCATGGTGCCCATTTATGAGAGGAGCGATCCAGGGAGATCCAATGAAAGCTTTGATCCAAGATATAAAGTCAAAATTAAATTCTAATTTCTCCATGACAAGAAAGAGAAAAGAGTGATTTACTCGATCGAATGCATATTTTGTGTCCAATTTGATGACCATTCCAGCTTCTCCCTCTTCATGACTTGAATGCATTAATCCCTGAACCAAAATGATATTGTCCAGAATATTTCAATGTTCTATAAACCCACCCTGGTTCTTAGAGAGGGAAGTAAGGATTTGATTCTATTGGCAATGATTTTCATCATAATTTTATAGGAGTTTTAGAGAGAGATGGGCCAAAATTTGGAAAAGGTGGTAGTAATGGCTTCTTTTGGAATTATAGAAAGGATGGAAGAATTGGTGCTACTCCCCAACTTATTTTTGAGCCTGGTGTAGTTCAACATTCTAATAATATCTTTTTTAATGACATTCAAGAATAAACGATAAAATATTATAGAGAAACCATCTGGTCCTAGATCCTTCTCAGGTTCCCATTGCCAAATAGCATTAAGAACTTAATATTGAAGAATTACATTAGAAATAGACAAATTAGAGATGGAGAGACAAGTTGGGGAAGGTCCTGGAGGAAATAAGAAGCCCCAACAGAATAAGGGCGCTCCTGATTGAGTAAAGAGTTCAAATGGTTGAATGTTGCATGTTTAATTTCAGATGTAGTGCTAACTTTCAACCCACTCGCCACCTTTAGCTCCTTGATATGGTTCCTATTCTCTCGAGCCATTGCTTTTTTTGGAAGAAAGAAATAGTTGAATCTCCAACTTTCTACCATAGACAACGGGATTTGAGCTTCCTCCGATTTTCCTCCTGCCTACTTAGACTGAATATCTGAGAGGAGAGGTCTTTTTCTTTTTGAATGTGTAACTATTCAATATGACTTTCCTCTATCGTATTGTAGTGCTCTTCTAGCTCTTCAAATTTTTCTATCCTTTTTTTTCCTAGAGGCTGATAGCTTTCTTTAAGCCATTTCCTTAGTCCAGTCTTGATGCTTTTCAGTTTGGATTTCCAAACATAGGTGGGAAAGCCTTGGATTTTTCAATTCCAGTATTTTTTAATCATTTTCTCAATTTTTTCAACTAAGCACCAATATGCATTAAATTTAAATGGTAGTGGCCCAACATTTTCAACCTTTTCCATGGAAATCATAATGGGACAATGATCAAACTCTCCAAGGGATTCATTATTCAAGGAGAAATCAAGCCCACTAAGGAGCCAATTGTTGTGCAGCAAGAATCTGTCTAATCAAGTAGCGATGAGATAGACACCAACCCTTTTGTTTGACCTAGTGTAATTCCCCAACTTGGGCTTGATATCAATTAGATCCCAATGAGCTAGGACTTCCTCCATTCTATCTCAGAAGTGGTCCTGGATTGAAGAACCATCTCTTTTTTCTTAGGCATTCAGAACCATGTTAAAGTCCCCTCCCATTACATTGTTAATGTGAAGGTTCCTTTCCTTTAAGATCTCTAAAAAGGTCCAAAAGTATTCCTTGTCACAGTGCAGAACTGGACCATAAATGTTTATGAAGGGAATTATGTTCTGAGTCTCCTTTTCTTTTGAAAGAACCATTATCTATGATTTTGTCTTAATTTCCTCTATCTGAGTGAATTTATTTTTCAACCAAAATATTATGATCCCTCTGGAATCTCCCCTTGAAGGTTGAGATGATCGAGAGCTATCATGTGTATCACTCAATGTAAAGGTCATATAAATTTCCATGGTGTAATAATATGTCTCTATCTGTCATAGTCTTTTAATGAGTCATTTTTAGTCATATGACGTAATTTTTACCTCCACGTGGCATGGGAAGGATGATGTAATAATTTCTATATTTCATTCGTGTATAAACAATTGGTATAGCCCCACTTGGTTGGGTAGATGAGTCAAATTTGGTATATCCCCACTTAACCACTTTTGACACATGGGAGCTAATTGATCTACAATCATGGGCAGCACATGGACAACATGTTGCAAATGAAATGAAGACTACTTCATGGACCTGGGCATGGCTTATTTGTATGGAGATGGATTCTTGATCGAGTTGAGGATGTGACGAGATGTTTTGAGAAACTACTGATGATGGCATAAGGATGTGCATTCTTATGGTTTGGATGTGACAGTTGGATTAACTACCCAACTAGTTCGAATCATGGGGACCGGTAGTGTATAGAGATGTGTTAGCATTGTGTTGGAGTATCATTGCAGCAGTTCACACAATGACGATGCATGATGAGGTCGACACGATATGTTTTAGGAGGCATGTAGCTTGAGATGAAAGGGCCAGCCTTCCACGATGGGAGCGGCATGTGGAGTTTGCGACGAGGTGATTGATGATCATGGATTGAGATGATTTTCCGATGTATGACATACTGATGGAGTATATGCCTTGGTATGGATATCTTGGTGACAAATAATTGCCGAGATGAGGAATTGTCGAGGATGACAATGATTTCAAGTGGGGGAGAATGTGAGGGCCACGAGCTAGAGGGCGTGCGGATAGGTGAGTTGTGGCCACGGTGGAGTCATGTGAAGTGTTTTGGAGTTATGTTATGGAGAAATGACGAGTTGAGTTTATATTAGATAGGTGGTCCCAGGGTGCCCCACACGATGGGCGAGCCAATAGGTGGACTGGCTAAACGATGGGGCGGCCAACCATGGAGATGGCCAGGCTGACGCGTTGTGGAAAGGGTGAAGCCGACAGGAGGAGAGTGTTATGGCAGGTCAGCTAGGCACATAGACATGGTGTACGAAGAGTATAAGTTGGACAAGTTTTGGAGGAATTTAACATAAGTTCGATCAACGAACTCACAAGGAGTTATGTGGTTAGACGAGGTGGAGAGTTCTACGATGAGCGGCCGAAGTGCAGGTGTGAAGGTGATAGCGGCCAACCACAAGTCATGAGCCCGCACGAAGGGTGAGTCGGGGGAAATGACGGTTGACACGAGCAGTGTGCACAAAGGTTGGTCGGGTGAACCACAAAGGGTGTCCATTGAACGATGCGTGCAGTGCCCAGGCAGGCATGCACAAAGGTCAGCCGGGCGACCCGCGGAGGGTGTTGGGTGCACGAATTCATGCAGCACCAGGTGATCATACAAATGGGGGACCCAAGTAGGGCGCGCCATGCACAATGAGTTGGTTGACATGGTGAACGTGCGGATAGGCAACTTGGGGTAGGGCACATCGTGCATGACAAAAAGGTGGAAACGAAGTGTGGTGTTTTGGGTGGTTGAACGGGAGGTCATGAACAGGAGCTTTGTAGGCAGTACTACGTGCAGCCCACCGAATGAAGGAAGGTCAAGATCGTGAACGAGAGTTCAGGTGAGAGGCGACACGGGTGTGTGTGCACCCGCCGAATGAAGGCACGGTTGGGCTGAACAATAATGTCGGGCAGGTTAGCATGGTGAAGGCATTTGCTAAATGAACGAAGGGCGAGTTGGGTGAAGAAGTGCGATGGGTTGTGAACGAAGGCGACCGATGTGCAAACGTGTCGGCTAGGCATGCATGGTGACACGGGTGGGCGCCCAAGTTGGGAAAACAGCATGACGAGCTGAACGAATGCGTTCAGGGGTGAACGAAGAGTTAGGCAAAACATGCGACGACCGTTCAGGCAGGCCGATAAGCTGGGCAACCGAGTTTGCCAAAGTTGGAAAATTGGCTAAGTGTAAATTTGGGGTTTCCTGCAAGATTTAGCTTATGTTGTAAAAATTGAAGATTATATATATTGATATATGGACAGACTCATATTGCAGAGAGTTGCCCCTCCCTTTATATTGTTGTGCATTTACATGTGTTAATGCTATTTATGATGAATGTGTATGGGTTTCATCTTGTATAAAGGACAAAGATAATACTTGGTAACGAAAAATAAACTAAATATGAATGTTAGATGTAGTCCATAAACATAAGTATTGGTGAAGAGAAAGTGTTTGGTGGTGCCGCACCTCACTATAGTGCGGTTGGAAGATTACTGCTAGTGTAGGGGCGTGAAACTGATGATGAACC
>APFE030213561.1:26899-38659 GCA_000404065.3 Pinus taeda | reverse complement strand
GGACAAGGGCAATAGGCCCATGCATGAAGAGGGGCCATCAGGTGAATAGGAGGCCGACTTCATCCTCATTCAGGATGATGATGCAGATGTGGGGAGTGCCAGACTTAGGATGACCATCCAGGAGTAGAACACGGAGATCCAAGACTTGTCACTCAATTTGGAGAGGGTGAAATGGATCATAAAATATTTGGAGCAGAGGAACAAGTAGCTTGAGGACCAACATGAGATCATGGAGCTGCAAAACATCCGTGAGAATCGACAAGATGCCCAGCAAAGGAGAATCGAATTCACTACCTTGGAGCAAGAGATCAACAATGACCGTGAGTCTTGGCTCGAGCAGATTAACATACACCTTGAGAGACTACTAGAGAAGGCTGACAGAGATAAAACCATACTGAGGAGGATGGTTTATCATTACAAGGCACATAACATGAGTTCAAAGGATCAGATAACGAGCTTGAAGGCAAAATTAAGCAGCGCAACCAAGAGACAAAAGAAGCAAAAAGAGAAAGATCGGCTTCGAATCTTGGATGAAGCCTCTGTGGCATAGCATATTGACTCTTATAGAACCTCCAGCCCAAATTTCAAGAAATTTGGGGCAATTGTGGTCACATGGTAATTTTTTGGTCACAACACAAGTTTTTTCTCCCTGTGCGTCACGCCACTAGCGCGACGCTTAGGATTGGGAACTCCAAATGGAAAATGGCTTGCATTTTTGGATTCATCATGAAAAATAAAGACTACTGGTGCTTTGACAAGAAATTTGGGCATGATTTGAGTCTCCAGGAGGTCAAAAACACCCAAAACATGGCCTCTCTGCCCCTATTTTGACACACAGGAAGCAGTCTTGGGAGAATGAAGATTTGGAGGGGAAAATGAGCACCAAATTCAGAAATTCCACTTGAGTTGCAAATTATACAGGCCACGATTTCCAACCAGCACACTTGGGAACATTTTGGACTCCCACGGGTGCCTCAAAATAGCCTCCAAAGTGGCACGACGCATATAGAAAGTGGCACAGCGCACATAGGGAAAAAGGCCAAATTCACCTCCATTTCGTGAAATTTCGATTTGCGACTTTCTAAAAGTGGGCCCGCTCATCTACACTTCACTTTTTCAGCACATAAGGAAAATTTTAAATTATTTTCGCTCCAGACTGGCTTCTATCCAAGTGGCAAAGGAAGGCAAACAGTCACCCAAGCCATTTGTCATGTTTGTAACGCTGCACCTGTAGCTAATGGTTGACTTTCCATCTCCATTTTGTAATAATTTGAGAAACTCCCCAACCCTTGGGAGTTCTATCTCCTCACGGAACATTCTATATATTGTATGCAAACCATTTGCAAAGAGTTGGTTGGCTTGTAATTTCTGGGAGACTGTGGGAAAGAAACTCTGTTTCTTCATTGTATATTTTGATAGAGGATTAATGAAAGGCAGCGGCTCTGTTTCATGAGATTCATGTGGTTGTGAGTGTAGCAAATGTGTCTCTTATGTTTCATGTGTATTTCGTTATGTTTCATAGTTCATTTCATATTCATGTCTAGTGAAAGTTTCTAAGTTAGATAATGTAGAATTCAGTTTTATTGCTCTGCCTGTGGGAAAATTTCATGTTATGTTTGTTTCTCTTCTGTTGAAAAGGATTCATGTACGTATGCCCTTTTCACCCTCCTAAGCAATCTCTCCATTCTACGCTGTTTCAAACTAAAGTGCTATACTTTCCGCCTATCTTGCCTCACGAAGTAATCTGTGCCTTTGTATTTGATCCTCTACTCATTGTTGTCCATTGGCCCCATACCATCCCAGAAACACAGTCATTCATAAAAATCACTTCTTGTATCCATATTAACTTACTAGCCTAAGATCAATATTTCAAAGTAAGTCATCTCAAACCATATCGTTTGTTTATTCACTGAGCGTGACTCAGAGAGATCCCTCTCTTGTTCTGGTAGGGCTAGCTACCAGACTGAGCGTGGTTTGTGGTTACCCTGAATTTTGCCTTCCTTCAGCCTAAGGTAGATTTATGCACTAACATAGTGCCGACTCAACTGGGGACGAAATCAATCCCCTTACTTCTTGATAATTCTAAGCTTCCAGATGATAAGTTTAGGATTTGATAGGCTGAGTGAGTTAGTTGTGTCCTTTGATTTTTCTCAATAGCACGCTAGCTTCTAGAAGATATACCAGAGCTAATCTAGATCCAGATCCTCCACACATCTACGAAAATACCAATTTGATTTCAAGAATTCGTCGTCAAGAAGCCTCTATATCTCCCGTGTTCAAATCCCATTCATGCCCCAAAATTTTTGAGTATCTCGAAGAGCTAGAGTTTGATGAGTAGTTTGAGCTATCATTGTTTGAAACCAAGTCCGAAAGGGCGGTTGAATCTACTGTCCACAATCCACAGTTTCTTGTAGACTTGGAGATGAAAAGGGCTAACTGGTCAATTGATAACTACATTATAGCTCAGCTTCAAACTCCAATTGCTAGTCCGTTACAAACTGTGCACACTCCACCGACACCGCCGAGGACAAATCCACCAAGAGTGATGGATGTCCATTTTGCACCCCTTATTTTGCCTCAAATTCTAGATGATATGCCCACAGATTATCAAAGAAAAATCCCATTTTTTGATGGCACTCCTAATGGCATTACTGCTCAGCAACATGTGGATAGAATGGCAGACTTCTATGAACTTCAAGAGATCGATGCGGAGAATGTGGCAATGAGACTCTTTGTACAGACATTTGCAGGTGAAGTGAGGAAATGGTTCAAAGGTTTGCTGGCTGCACGTATCGCTACCTTGGCTGACCTACAAAGAAAATTTTTAAACCGCTGGGAAGTGAAAAAGAATCCTTTTCAAATTCTGGCTGAATATGAGCAAATCAAAAGAAACGTGGGTGAGTCGGTCCAAGACTACTGCATTAGATTCAATTTAGTTTATAACAAAATTCTAGATCATCTAAGGCCACCTGTGGGACTAGCCATGGTGAAGTTCCCGGATGGTTTTGATGCTAACATGGCTTATCAATTAAGGGAGAGAGAACCAACCATAATGGAATACATATAGAAGATAGTGGTCAGCGTTGAAGCAAATCTATTGACCAAGAGAGCTAGAGCAAAGGCAAAAAAGAAGGTCACTGTAAAGGAAGAATCCTCCTCGGTAGATCAGCTACTTCGAAAGGTAGAGAAGATGCTTGAAAGGGTGAAACTTGACAAACCGGAGCCACAAGTTAGAAATCCTAAATTTCGTGGTCAGCAACAACCACAATATAGAATAAGACAGAGAGATTAGCGAGCCCAACAACAGACAGTACAACAGCCAGTACAGACACCTTTGTAGAATTGTTTTTTGCATGGACTGGAATCAGATGAGGACGGGAATATAATAGGTGAAGAAAATCACCTCTTTACTCCTAATGATTTTCCTATTTATCTCACTAAGGATGAGGAGTATGCAGAGAGTTTGGTTGTACACAAACATGTAGATTTCATTCTAGCAAGCGACACCGTCTTCGAGGAAGAATCAGATGAGTACCAAAGAGGCTATATGAATGCTCTATCCACCCAGAAGCATTGATATTCACTTAGAAACAGAGATGTGCCAGTCAAACCAATTCAGAAAAGGAAGGATGTTGAAGCATCAAAGAATGATTCATCAGTTGCACAAAGGAAAGGAAAGGAGGTGGTTGATCTGGAGAGCAGCAAATCACCATCAGCAGAACAATCACATCAGCAAGTTGCATCAAAAGAAAAGGAAAGGAAAGAAATCCCAGTCAAAGAGGTAGAAAATATTCCCGCTTTTAATTTAGAGAATGAGATTTCTAAATTGAAGGCATCCATTCCCTTGAATGAAATAATGAAGAACAGTAGTTATAGAGGACAAGTATCTAAAATGTTGAATTTGGACCCAATGTCCGACATGGTGAATGTCGAAGATGATCAACCTGAAATGATTTTTGGGCCAGCATCGAATGGTGAGTCTCCTGATAGTGATGTGCCACCCTTCTATATCAATTTAAGATTGTATGATTTTGTGTTACATAACGCCATGTTCGATTCCGTAGCTTCTCACAATCTGATGGCCAAGGCTATCATGGATAAGCTTGGTCTGGACATCACCCGGCAATACCATGATCTCTATTCGTTTGATTCCAGCAGAGTAAGATGTATAGGACTCATCAAAGATTTGGTGGTGAGTCTGGATCAGCTCCCAACGAAGAATGTTTTGATGGATGTTGTTGTAGCAGATATTCCTCCCAGGTTTGGCATGCTTCTTTCCAGGTCTTGGGTAGCCAAATTGAAAGGGACACTACAGCTAGATTTATCCTATGCAACGATTATGGTGTTTGGCCAAATGAGGAAATTGTATCGGGAACAAAAAATGAAATACATGATCACAAGCAAGGAGAAACCAATAAATAATCTGATCAACGATGTACATACAGATTTAGAGTATTTTGTTTTGTATTCAAATAGTTTCAATGATATAAATAGTCAGTTAGTAGAAGCAGATGATATTCCGGAAATAATAGAAAAAATCAGAGGAATTTTAAAGAAACAAGGACAAGAACAACAAAAAATTGTTGGGCAATCAGCTGAAAGTAATGGATAGCAAACAGACAAGGCACAACAAACATATTTCCAGCACTTGCAAGAGGAGGAAGAGGGTTTGTGGACCATGGATTTAGTTGGAGCAGTGGGAAATGATGACGTTGGAATTGGAATTTGGGTACGCATTCCTTTCTCCACCCTGAACAAAGTCCCTAGTAATGTGCGGGTATGCTCTTACAAGTTGGCTTTTGATTGTTCAAATAATGAAGCTAAGTATGAAGCTCTAATTGTTGGCCTAAAGATTCTAAGAAAGCTAAATGCTAAGAGGATTTCAGTATATGGCAACTCCAAATTGGTTATCAAGCAGGTCAAAGGCGAATATCAAGAAAAGCATCCTAGGATGTGTGATTATTATAATGCAGTTCTAGACATCCTAAAATTATTTTTAGAATACACCTTGACATGTGTGCCTCATATACAAAATAGAATTGTTGATTCTCTTGCTAAGGTAGCAAGTAGTTTGAAGATCCCAATGAACTCCAGCAATAAATTCGAAATCCATGTCAAGCATCGTCCAACCGTTCCAAACAATCAAAGATATTGGCATGTTTTCCAAGATGATGACGAGATTGATGATTTTTTGCAAAACAAAGGCAAGTTCAAGGAGACCTCAATCGATGTAGAAAATGACGATGGTAAAGGTAATGGTACAGATGAGGTGCAGATCAATGAAATGGATGTGTTACAGCTGAAGAATAACGTTATTCCTAAAGGCTTGATACCTTTAGAAGAACTCTTTGATCAAGATGATGTAGCCCGCAAGCCAACATTGCAGCCAACAGAGAAGGGTGTGGAAGAGGTCAATATCAGAACAGCTGCTAATCCTAAATTGGTAAAATTGTCCAAAGCATTTCCACCAAAGATCAAGGACAAATATATCAGTTTGTTGTCTTCATTTACAAATGTGTTTTCTTGGGACTATTCTGACTTAAATACATATGATACCAATATAATTCAGCACACTATACCCATCAAGCCCAATCAAAAAGCACTCAGACAAAAGTTGAGAAGGCTAAATCCAAAGTTGCTGCCATCTATTGAAAAGGAGATAAATAGGTTGTACAAATCAGGAATCATTTTTCCCATCAGAGTTTCGGATTGAATCTCTAACTTGCTGCCCATACGAAAGAAGATAGGTGAGATTCGCTTATGCATTGATTTTAAAAATCTCAATAAATTTTCATTGAAAGACAACTATCCACTGCCCAAAATGGACCATATACTTTAGTGAGTAGTGGGAGCATCTCGTATGTCACTACTTGATGGTTATTCCTGATATAACCAAGTTTCTTTCCATGAAGATGACTGACACAAAACAACATTCACCACTCCATGGGGAACCTTTCATTACGCTAAAATGCTTTCAGTTTGAAGAATGTAGGTGCCACATTTCAACGTGCAATGGACTTGGCTTTTGCAAATGAAAAGGATGTCTTTTTGGTGGTGTACCTGGATGATTCGACGGTGCTTTCCAAATCTGATGAAGAACACATGTACCATCTAAAAACTGTCTTCCAAAAGTGCAAAAAATATGGCTTGTCACTAAATCCGAAGAAGAGCTTGTTCGCCATGGAGGAAGGAAAACTACTTGGGCATATTATCTCAAAAGATGGCATTCATATTGACCCAACACGTGTGCAAGAAATTCAGCAAATCGATCTGCCCCGGAATAAGAAAGAGATACAATATTTCAATGGTAAAATGAACTTTCTACGCCGCTTTGTACCTAATCTTGCTGAACACCTAAGAGAGATGACAAAAATACTTAAGAAGGACAACCAAGTGAAATGGACGGAGGAGGCTGTAAAATCTTTCAATTTGGTCAAATTGGCTCTTTCTTCAGCTCTAGTTCTAGTCAGCTCGGACTACACTCAGGATTTTATATTGTTTTCATTTGCTTCGGAGCATAATATGGTAGTGGTGTTATTGTAGAAAAGAGATGAGCATGAAATACCCATTGCATTCTTCAGCAGAGCTATAAGAGATGCAGGCTTAAAATACAACATCATTGAGAAGCAAGCCCTTGCACTTGTGAAGGCATTGAAAGATTTCCGGGTATATATTCTACATTCTCATATTTTGGCCTATGTTCCTAACGCTGCTGTCAAAGATGTTTTAGTGCATACCGATCCGGAAGGAAGACGAAGTAAGTGGATTGCAGCCTTGCTGGAATATGATGTGGAAATAAAGCCCATAAAGCTGGTTAAAGGGAAGGGATTGGCAAAGTTAATGGTCGAATCAAACTTGCATGCCTTGGACATAAATCTGATCGCTACTATGTCCGATGAGAATGAGGAAGGATCGTCAATTCAGGTATCTAAAATGTTTGCTCTTTCTCCATGGTATTCAGATATCATATATCTGCTTAAAAATTTGTCACCACCACGTGGCATGACTAGAAACAAAGAAATAACACTCAAGTTGAAAGCTACCAAGTTTTACATTCTTAATTCTGCACTATATTGGAAAGATCCCAGTGGCATTCTATTAATTTTTTGGTGGAAAAGGAAGCAAAGAAGGTCATGGAGGATTGCCACCAAGGAGATTGTGGTAGTCACCTTTTTTGGAAGTCAACAACAAATAAAATTCTGAGAGCAGGGTACTATTGGCCGACATTGTTTGATGATGTATATAAGATGGTCAAGCGTTGTCATAAGTGTCAGATTTTCGAAGGAAAGAAAAAGTTACAGCCTTTACCACTTAAGCCTATAGAGGTGAGTGCTCCTTTCCAGCAATGGGGATTGGATTTCATTGGTGAAATTCATCCTACTTCTTCCAGTCAGCATAGATGGATCCTCACGGCGACATATTATTTCACAAAATGGATCGAGGCAATTCCCACGAGACAAGCTACTGATGCAGTAATCATTTCGTTCCTTGAAAATAACATCTTGTCTCGCTTTGGTTGCCCAAATAAGCTAATCACTGATAACGCAGCAGCTTTCAAGTCAAAAATGATGGTAGAGTTTTGTCATAAATATCACATCATCTTGGGTCACTCAACAGCCTATCATCCACAAGGTAATGGATTGGCAGAGTCTCCGAACAAATCATTGGTCAATATAATCAAGAAGCTGCTGGAAATAAATAAGAAGAGTTGGCATAAGAGGTTGGTCAGTCAGAAGAAATCCATAGGTACATCACCTTTCGAGCTTGTTTATGGAGTTGATATAGTATTACATACCTCTCTCACTGCCCCAGTAGTCAAACTTCTTCAGGAGGCCGGTAGTGAAGAAGATCCCATGCAGAGAAGGTTGAATCAAATGGTCCACTTGCAGCAGACCAGAGAAGAAGTTTTCAAGAACACATCCAAATTGCGGGAGAAAATAAAGAAGATTTACGATAGAAAGGCAAAGGTGGACAAATTTCAGGTGGATGATGTGGTGCTAAAGTGGGGTGCAAGGAATGAGGAGAAATGCAAGCACGACAAGTTCGAGAACCTTTGGAAAGGTCCCTTCAAGATTGCAGCATATAGGGGTCAAAATGCCTTTCTTCTGAAGGAAATGAACGGGGAAGATTGTCTAGGAGGGCCGATCAATGGTTAGCTACTCAAGCGGTACCATTTCTAAGTTATTAACACTACTTCCACTGTCATTTTAAATACAATTTTTATTTTAGTTTGGTTAGAGTTTGTCAAGTTAGTCTTCAAGTAATTTCAATGTCAAGTTTAAGTCATTTGTTTTGGTCATTTTAGTTTCATAAATGAGTCAGAGTCCTGTGTTGTTTGTCGAAATAATGACTCCATAGCCTAATGGACGAAGGCATTGTCTAGCTCTTCCAAAGATCTGTTGTTCTTGGCACCTCCAAGGAGCTACCATTCCCCATTGGAGCCAATGTTAGAGTCGGTCTGGTCAATCCTCCGTTAGAGATCAAAACTCTTTATGCATTTCATTTTTAGGAGTCCCGCTCCATTCACCCAGCTACATTCTACTAGGGGTATGCCATAATCTGATGGAAAAGGTCATGCTAGTCATTTCCCCTCATGTCTGGCTCCTGTTGACTTAGGTATTTTGTCAATGATCACTAAAGTCCATGACAGTCAAGGTCTGGTCCTTTAATGGAAAAAAGTCATTTTCGATCATTAGGTCTAGGGATTAATCAATTTGGTCTTCGACCAAAGCCATGAAAGCTAGAGTGAGGCCCTTACAAAGTTATGATTTAGGAGTTTCATCGTCATGGTGATAGACTTCGACTGTTCTTCAAAACTCTGTTTTGAAGAAAAGTCAAACAGTGTCATTTGTGATAAAATTTTCAAAAAGGTCTTCAGTTGATTTCTTCAGGTGCAGTCATGGTTTTCGTGGCAGAATGCCTGTCATGCAATCCCTGCAAAGAGTGCCGAAAATTTCATCATTTGAGCTAAAATTTCAAAGCGAAAAGTGAAAATCAGTGTTGCTTTAAGTCAGTCAAAAGATGTCAAAACACAACATTAGCAAAATGGGTTTTTGAAGAGGAAAAAATTAAACCCATGACTTCAAAGCCTTTATATACAAGTTTCCACCAAAATCAGAGGCATTGTGCAAATCAAGTGCATAGGGAAACATTGCAAAGTGTTTGAGAGTGCATCGTGCGTATTTGGAGCAAAGTAGGAGGTAGATTCTAGGGTGCGACGAATACACACAGGGGCGTGGCGCACACAGAGGGCGTGGTGCACACGCAGCCACCCCTTAGTGCAAAATTTCAATGGGCACGGTGCACACCCAGGGTGCGGTGCACACGCACAAAGGGCTGACATCGTGCCAAATCACCTCGAATTGCTTGTGATACCCATCAAATTGACAAGTAGGCTCTATATCATGGCTTTCTCATCAAATTTTATGGATGATATGGTGGTTCTTGAATATGTTTAATTTCCTTAAACCAACCACTCAAAACATCAAAACTATGGTAGCTAGGGTTTCATAATTGTGGTGTTGATGCCAAGGCTCTATTTTCCTACCATTTTTCCCTCTCCTACCATTTTTCCCTATCCTCCCTTTCTCATTTTCCTATTATCCCTACCCTAAAACACTACCAAACTGTATCCCATATCCCTCCACTCTTTGGTCAACATAACACCCCAAAACCCTACACTATCAAATACCCAAACCCCCTACATATCCCTAAACAAACTGCTCCCCATAACCCCTATTCCCATCATATTAATCCCCTCCTAATACTCCCTTTTTTTTATTGTTCCCCTTGGTGGCAGATATCACAAAAGAACCCAGCTTCACACCATCATCAAAGGGAAACCCAAGTACAGTACACACAATAGTCATGGCATCAAAGCTTTCATAAAAGTACGAGATGGAGACACAAAGTGACTCATCCTTGGAAGAACAGGCTCCCAAGGGACATCACAAGAGTGGCAACCATATTAGGGATGAGCCAACTACCCTCACTGAATTGCACGCCTGCCCTCTTGCCATGTCATGATTCCAGCACCTATCATGTTTTGAATTTTTTCAAAGGGTGGCTAATGTTAGAGTTCATCATGAGTTGGCCCGTCTTTTTGTGATTCACCTACATGGAGGTCAGTCTATCTTGGCCGGGGTCACCTTCACATTGACACCCGAAACTATCTCAGTGGCAACAGGCATACCAAATGTTGGAGAACAGTGGCATAAGAAAAAGAAAGGTGGATAGGCAACACTATGAGCCGTACATTAAGGCCAGATTCTTGAGGTAGCTCACAAGAGTCTTTCCATTCAGATACTTTAAAGATGAGTATGCTCCACTCATGAAATTGATCATGAAATACTTCAGCTGTGAGGGGAGGTTCTCTCGTCTATATGCCTATCACATCAGGTTGCTCATGCACTTTACCAGGGTTTGGATGATGAACCTCCTATTTTTCATATGCAAGAACATAGAGAGGATGAACACCTTCATGCAATATAAGACCCCTCAGCAACAACTTAACAACGTTTATCACTTTGCTCTTATCCAGATTTTGGGGGATCATCAGTTTGGATTGCAAGGCATTGCTTGGGAGGACTTCATCTCCCGTGACCTCTTCAGCACTTCACATGTACTATCAGAGGCAGATCATGAGACAGGTGGTCCTTCTCATCAGTATGAGCACCATGAGACCACGGCTATGCCAATATTCATGACATATCATAGAGGCAGTCAACACTTGTTTACAACAGCAAAGCGAGTGTTATCTCCACCCGGGGTGGAAGGGGCCTTGCTCCCGGCATCGACTACACAGGTACAGGACAAGGGCAAGAGGCCCATGCATGAAGAGGGGCCATCAAGTGAACAGGAGGATGACTTCAACCTAATTAAGGATGATGATGCAGATGTGGAGAGTGCAAGACTTAGGATGACCATCTAGGAGCAGAACACGGAGATCCAAGACTTGTCACTCAATTTGGAGAGGGCCAAATGGATCATCAGGTATTTTGAGCAGAGGAACAAGCAGCTTTAGGACCATCATGAGATCATGGTGCTAAAAAACCTCCGTGAGAATCGACAAGCTGCCCAGCAAAGGAGAATCGAGCTCACTACCTTGGAGCAAGAGATCAACAATGACTATGAGTCTTGGCTCGAGCGAATCAACATACACCTTGAGAGACTGCTAGAGAAGGCTGACAGATACAAAACCATACTGAGGAGGATGGTTTATCATTACAGGGCACGGAACATGAGTTCAAAGGCTCGGATAAGGAGCTCGAAGGAAAGTTTGAGCAGAGCAACCAAGAGACAAAAGAGGCAAAAAGAGCAAGATCAGCTTCGAATCATGGCTCAAGCCTCTGTGGCCCAGCATAGTGCCTCTTAGAGAACCTCCAGCCCAAATTTCAAGAAATTTGGGGCAATTTTGGTCACATGGTAATTTTTTAGTTACAACACAGGTTTTTTCTCCTTGTGCATCGCGCCACTGGCGCGGCGCTTAGGATTGGGATATCCAAATGACAAATGGCTTGCATTTTTGGATTTAGCATGCAAAATCACGACTACTGGTGCTTGGACAAGAAATTTGGGCATGATTTGAATCTCCAGGAGGTCAAAAACACCCAAAAAATGGCCTCTCTGCCCCTATTTTGACACACAGGAAGCAGTCTTGGGAGAATGAAGATTTGGAGGGGAAAATGAGCACCAAATTCAGAAATGCCACTTGGGTTGGAAAGTAGACAGGCCAAGATTTCCAGCAAGTACACTTGGGCA
>APFE030213558.1:0-13881 GCA_000404065.3 Pinus taeda | reverse complement strand
GAAAGCTATGTGCAAATTTGAATTATTTTTCAAAGTGACAATACTCAACAAATTTCTTTTCAAAATGAAGTGAAGGTAAGAGAGACACTTTGCGATTTCGAAATGAAAATTGCTTTTCGACACTTTAAAAACTACTAATTCAAATCATATACAATAATAACTGTATAATTGACTATCAAGAACAATGGGATTGTCTTCTATGACTGAAAACGACAGCTACGACACTTTCAGATCAAGAAACGACAGTTTGACTATGCTACTTCTTTGCAAAAGAAAACTGAAAATGGCGCAAAATACATAAAAACACTTACAGTTCTTTGCACAATAGAGGTGGAATGATGTAGGAGAAGGGGTTTTTCACAGAGATATACTGACCACAGACAGGAAAACTCCTGAATAGGACTAAAAATAGTGAGGAAAAAGCCAAAGTCTGAAGGTAAAGTTAACCTTCCCTGACCATCGCACCTGTCACACAGTGAATTCAGTATGCAGCACACCTACTGCACATGGGAAGTGCGATGCATATAGACTACCTTGAAGGCAGGGTGTGACGGTACTAGTGCAATACTTTTAAGGATTTTTGCTCACAATTTACAATTCAGTTCAGGGATTTAGACCGAGTAAGTGATGTTCAGTAAAATTAAAACACAGGGGTTGATCTAAGGAGGTTACTAGAGCCACCACTTAGGGCAACTAGAACGTTTGCAGATCTATTGTTTAATTCATAAACAAAACCAGGAGATAGACTGAAGCAGCATTGATCTACTTTGCATTTGTATAACAAATGCAGTTCGAAGACTAGTTGGCTTGGATTCAGGCTCCGTATGTAAGTTTATAAAAGAAACAAAGATAGGCTAACAAACAATCTAGTCGCTCCCCAGCGGAGTCGCCATTTTGTTACCGGGAATAGTTTCCACTCGGAGCTACTATTCCCACTAAGACTAGTAGCTATCTTAGAAACAAACAAGTAAAGTCTACTTTCGTTTTCCTTTATGAAAATAGATAAGAGTGGAACAAAGGAGACCAACCTTAGTCTTGCGATTGATTTCCTTGTTTGATTCCTCTCCTTCCTGATAGAGCTTTTCCGCTTCTTCTTCGTTTGCCCAGCTTCAAAGAGCACCTGTGGAATCAAAGAAACATACTACTATCGAAGAACAGAGATCTATATTCATAAATAACACAGGACCAGATATGTGTTAACCATACAAATGCATATATAACTGAACATACAAGAATATGGAGGAAAACTTGAATAGCTTTATTAAGATCAAGAATAACAAGAGGATTACAACCATATGTTCTGACCCAGCATCATCCTCTAGCAAGAAATCCCTTCTTCACCCTCAAGTAAAGCTTAGATCACCCAACACTATGAAGTTACACCAGAAAACCAACAACACTTCTCTACAAGATACAAGATTCCAGCCTCTAGATCTCTGTGATGAGGGATCCATATATAGATGATTGTAGGGGGGTGAGTAATCTTCTAGGGTCTTGATCAGTGTCCTTTCTCTGATAGTTCTTGATTCCACTTGGAGACTGATGATCTCTTACTCATCCCTTTTCGAAAATAGAGAGGCAAGTGTCAGAGGGGAAGCTTCTGGAAGATTCCATGATCTTCCAACTCGCAAATTGTCACTGCCATTTGTCCATTCCCGACCATCGCACCCTACAGAGGAGCCATTCAGTATGCATCGCACCCTTTACACTGGGAAGGTGATATGCATCGCACCCTCTACACTGGGTATTCAGTACGGTCCAGTTTTGACCATTTCTGAGCAGTTTTTAGTGGAGAACTTATGGGAGATGATGTAATCAGCTGACCTTGTTCCTTTAGGCAGTGAAGCAACACTTTTAGGGACTTAGGAGCCCTCATTTTATGGACATTTATGATTGGGGTTGCAGTGCCCAAAAATGTCTATAACACATCACCCTCTGCAAGCTCCTACTAGCCATGCAGACTTGGGGCAAGCAATAAATCAATACTTTCTCGAAATGTGGCATCCTATGGAAATTTTGTACCACACCTGTTTCAAGATTAAGTCACAGCATGTGGCCTCACCGTTTCTGCCCTGGTTCTTAGAGAATTGGGTTGTGCATCACCTCAGGCATCTACAGGGATTTGAGCTTTATGGAGCAAAATTTAATTCAAGACCATAGTGAAGTTAGGCTCGTTCGTGAGAGAATTGTGGGAATGACTGATAGAGATCAAGAGTTTATTGGGAAATTAATGGAGAATGGAATTATGATGGAGTACTCATGGGATCTCGATTGCATAAATCTCCTCTCTCATGTTTGCATCACCATCTGGTCAGGTAGGACATTTAAAGTGCAAACTGGTATGTTGATTTTCTATGTTTTAAGGTATGAGAGTGGGATGATGGCCTCTGTGAAAGCTTGGTGAATAGAGATGAGGCTGTAATGTATCAGCTTCTATGTCATGGAGGCTATGAATTATGTTGTGAAGAGTCAAAATAAGGGTAGGAAGGTATGTCTATCTGAGGTTTCGAAGGAAAATAAAGAAATTTTGAGTATAATTGGAAGGTCATGGGTGATTGCCTTGGGTTGTCGTGAGTGTTTGCAATCATACTGTATTTGGGACATCAGGTGGGTTCTCTGGAAGAGGGAGGAGAATGGAGTCAAGGTGATGTTGGGCAGTGCATACTTGTCGAGGATCAGGGCAGTCTATTGTGGGTGAGAGAGGGTGTCTGGCTGTGGGAGATCGTGGAAAACACTGCCAATTTATGGAGCTTGATAAAAAGTGAGGTTTTGGAAGCTAGCATGTAGGGTTTTGAAGACAATTCTTTTTTGGGAATGTGGGGAAGCCACAAGATGAGTTTTGGTGGTCTGAGGGCCAGTTCCTCAGTGCAGCGTGGCATATATAGACCCTCTTGTCTCACATGTGTTCAAGATCATTGGGACCTACAAGAAGCACTATCTGAAATCCAACGCATCATGCACCAACAAATGCACGAGAATATGCCCATGTAGGAAAGGGAGATTGAGAAAAGGGAACACATAAGACAACTTGAGGATGAAGTGGACGCACTGCGCCATCAACTAGAAAAATTGAAGCTCAAGGTGGAAGCAGTGGAGGACAGTATGGAGGCAAACGTGGAGGTCATGATAGACCAAGAGAATTCCAAATACTCAAAAGAGGCCTCCCCGGACCTCGATCTAAACAGCCCAACCCCTATGGATATTTGACCACCTTTGTATTGGTTTTGCTTTTGCTTTATCAAAATGATGAACTGTAAATGTATATACCTCTTATTTCAATTCTATCGAATTTATAGTTGTAGATATCCCATAATGGGAAATTTTTGTAAGCATAATCGCCATAGCTATTACAATAGTCAAGATGGACGAAGAATTTTTTATCAGCTTGCTGAAGTAGGGATAAATCTATGTAAATACCCAATTTTGTTGTGGACGGGTGTGACTTTTTAAGATAAACTATACCCATTCCAGTTTAAAAAAATTAATCATTTCAAATTCTTGCAGAATATGAAAGTTTAAGAAGAGCTCCAAGAGAGCCAGTTCAAGATTATTTAGATAGATTAAAAAATATTTATAATTCTATTCCAATATAAATAAATCCCCCACCGAGATTGGATTTACTTCGATATTCGGATGGTTTTGATGCTGACATGGCATATCAGTTGAGAGAAATAAATACAACTACTTTAGAATAGATGCAAAAGAATGTTGTTAGTATAGAGGCTAATCTGCTAGCCAATAAAGCTAAGTTGAGGTCTGAGAAGAGAGTGACCATTAAACAAGAAGCTTCTTCATCATCAGGTGCAAATATGGACAATTTAGTTAAAACTATGGAAAGAATGATGGAAAGAATGACTTTGATAGATAGGGTTGCACCAAGAGAACCACAAGGGGTTCCTAATATCAAGAATCCAAATTTCAAAAGGCAGCAACCCCAAATTAAGCAAAGAGAGCCAAGAAACCTAGTAGATCAACAACAAACTAGACCTCCTTTTCACAAGAATTATGTAGAAGAATAAAATGAGACAGTAGATGAGCTAGAAGAGAATCAAATAAATCTCTTTGGTGAAGGAGAAATAGATAATGTTTTCTTAACCAAAGAGGAACAATATTTTTTCTTATTAGCACAACAATATGTGATACCTATAGAATCAGAGGATTACAAAAACTGTTATCAAAATGCCATTATGGAAGTGCACAAATAGTATAATCTGGGCAATAAAAAATTTGTAGGAAATCCTCCTAAAAAGATCCAAATTGATACACCTTCTACAAGTCAAAGAAAGATTGATCGTCCAAAAGAGGCCACTCAAAAACAAGATGCAAATTTGAAAGTGGTAGAAAGGCCTCAACCTTATTCTAACATTGAATATAAGTTGTCAAAAGTTAAAATTTATGTTCCTCTAATTGAATTAATGAAAAAGGATGTATATAGAAGCCAAGTTATAAAAGCATTAAAGATAGAAGAGGGAACAAATACGGTAAATCTAAGTGATGACCAACCTAAATTGTTGTTTGGACCTAAAGTTGAAGAAATGTAACAAGATGGTAATGTACCACCATTTTATGTTATTCTTAACATTCATGATTTCATTTTTCATAATTCCGTGCTCGATTCAGGTGCTTCACATAATCTCATGCCCAAAGTGATTATGGAGAATCTCATATTAGATATAACGAGACCATATAAAGACCTTTTCTCTTTTGATTCAAGAAAATCAAGATGCTTAGGTTTTATCAAGGATTTATGTGTAACCCTTGCCTAAATCATAGCAGAAAGTGTAGTCATGGATATTTTTGTTGTTGATATACCTCCAAAATATGGAATGCTCTTGTCAAGATCTTGGGGAGAAAAGTTATAGGCCACATTGCAGATGGATATGACATATGCAACTATTCTCGTTTTCGGGCGACATAGGAGGTTATATAGGGAGACTCTTATGAAATATATGGTAAGGAGTCAAGACAAAACTAATAACTACCCACTCTATTATGTACATTCAGTCATAGATTATTTTATTCTATATAATGATATATGTTTAGAAAAATAAATTCAAGGCAAGGAAAACGAGTAAAAAAAAAAAAGATGTGAAGTCAAAGACTCAAACAAAATATGATAATGATGAAGTCCTTTGGCATATGGATTTTGATGGGGTAGTTTGTAAGGGAGGAGTCAAGGTTGGTGTATTGATCTTAGACACAAAATATGGCAGATCGAAAGCATATTCCTGCAAGCTTTCTTTCCAATGGACCAATAATGTAGATAAATAATAGACACTTATTTCAGTGTTGTGGCTATTGAAGAGACCAGGACCCAAAATAATTTCAATTCATGGAGATTCATAACTAATCATAAATCAAATCAAAGGTGGGTATTCAACTAAGCATCCCAGATTGAGGGCATACTTAAACGTTGACTTTCATTTTTTGCAGTGTTTTCCAGAGTATCATTTGTCTCTAATTCGTAGAAGTCCAAATGTGTTTTCCAATGCATTGGCTACCTCAACAAGTACATGTAAGATTCCTTTTTACCCAAATAAGAAAATGAAATTGAGGTAAAACATAGAAATTCTATCATGGATAACATAAGGTACTGGCAAGTGTTTGATAATGATGGAAAATTAGACATTTTTTTGCAATTAAAGGAGGAGTTTGAAAATTTGCATATTGGTATAAAAATTTGTGTTGAGGATGATAAACAAGAAATAGTTTTGAATCAGATCAGTGATAACCGTGATGAACATGAAGCAGAGCTTGAAGTCTTGTGTTTAAAGGGTAATGTAATACCAAGAGGGTTGGTACCACTTGAAGAATTATTTGATTTCAGCAATGTGGCTCAAAATACCAAAATGCAACCTATTGGAACCAAAGTGGAGGATTGTAACATAGGGACTAAGGAAAACCCAAAGATTGTGAATATTTCTAACTCCTTATCTCCAGAACATAAGCATAAATACATTGATTTATTGAGAGAATACTCTGATGTTTTTGCATGGGGATAAGAAGACTTGAACGCTTATGATACCAAAATTATTCAACATACTATTCCTATCAGACAAGATCAAACACCTTTCAAACAGAAGCTAAGGAGAGTGAACCATACTTTTCTGATTTTAATTGAAAAAGAGGTAAGGAAGATTTTTTATGCTAAGATTATTGTGCCTTTGAGATTTTGTAAGTGGTTATCGAATCTAGTACGAGTGAGGAAAAATATTGGAGAAATAAGGCTATGTGTGGATTTTCGAAACCTTAATAACGTTTCTCTCAAAGATAATTATCCATTACAAAAGACGGATCATATACTATACAGGGTAGTTGGTTCTTGTAGAATTTCATTGCTTGATGGTTTCTCTGGTTACAACCAGATTTTAGTTCATCTAAATGATCAAAACAAAACACCGTTCACAACATCGTGGGGAAATTACGTGTATGTTAAGACGCCTTTTTGGCTTATGAATGTAGGGGAAATTTTGAGAGATAAATGGACATTGATTTTACATATGAAAAGGACAGATTTATTGTAATATATCTAGATGACATCAATGTGTTTTCTAAAACTGATGAATATCATTTATTTCATTTAAAAATTGTCTTTGAGAAATGTAGAAAATTTCGTAATTCCTTAAATCCCAAAAATTATGTCTCTTTTGGTTTGGAAGAAGGTAAACTGTTGGGCCATATAATTTAGAAATATGGTATCTGAATTGACCCAAGTAGAATTGATGCTATCATGAAAATTGATCCCCCAAGAAACAGAAAGGAAGTACAATCTTTCATTGGTAGAATTAACTTTTTGAGGAGGTTTATCCCAAATTTAGTTGAAATATTAAGAGCTATCACCAACATGTTGAGAAAGGAAAGTGAAATAAAATGGAATGTAGAAGAAAAAAGATAATTCAGTGAGGTAAAGTCAAGCTTGACTCATGCTCCTATTTTAGCCAGTCCTGATTACATTAAGGATTTCATTATTTTTTCCTTTGCTTTAGAGCATACTATTGCAGCAATACTGATGCAGAAAAACGAGGGATAGGAGAAACCCATAGAATTTTTCAATAGCGGGTTAAGTGATGCTTCTTTGAAATACAATATTATGGAAAAGCAAGATTTTGCCTTGGTAAAAGACTTGAAAGATTTCAGAGTGTATATTTTTCATTCTCATATAATTTATTTTGTTCCCAATACAGTAGTAAAGAAAATGTTTACTGAAAGGAAAGAGAGGTCAGTGGATAGTTTTTATTTTAGAATATGATATTGAGATTAGGCCCACAAAATTTATAAAGGGTCAAGGGTTGGCCAAATCGATGGCAGAATCAAATTTGCATGCATTGGGCATCAACTTTATTGTTGCTCTAGATGGTTAAGAAGATTTTATCCTACAGGTATAAGAAACCTTGTCACTTTCCCCTAATATACAAACGTTTTTTATGTTTTGTAAAATTTACAAGCTCCACCAGGTATGACCAAGACTAAAGCAATATTTCTAAAATTAAGGCTTTCAAATTTTGCATTCTAGATCAAGCTAGGGGGAATTTTATTGAATTATTTATTAGAGTATGAAGTTGGTAAGATGATGGAATATTTTCATAAAGGTGATTGTGGAGGGCATCATTTCTAGAAGATTACAACAAATAAAATCTTGAGAGTTGGTTTTTACTGGCCTACTTTGTTTTTTGATGTGAAAAGAATGGTTTCTACTTGTCATCAATGTCAAATTTTTTAAGGGAAAAATAAATTCTTACCTTTTCCTTTGAAGCCTGTTTCAATAGAAGTACCTTTCCAAGAGTTGGGTTTGGATTTTATTGGGGAAATTCATCCAATTTCTTCAGCCCAACACAAATGGATTCTACCAACTACAAATTACTTCAAAAAATGGATTGAAGAAGTTCCAAGTAGGCAGGCCACAAACTCAGTAATTATCCAATTATGGATGGTAATATTATTTCTATATTTGTTTGTCCTCACAAAATCATCACTGATAATGCTGATGCTTTTAAATCTAAAAAGATGGTAGATTTTTGCAATAAATATCATATATTTCTAGGAAATTCTATTGCATATTATCATCAAGGAAATGGGTTATTAGAATCTTATAACAAGAGCTTGATCAACATAATAAAGAAGTTGTTACACTAGAATAAGAAGTCTTGGTACAAAAATTTGATCAATGCTCTATGGGTTGATAAAGTGAGCACTAAGAAATCAATTGGAATGTCTCCTTTCCAATTGGTTTATGGAATTGATGCAGTTTTTGCCTACCTCCCTCAGAATTCCAGCGTTGAAAATATTTTAGGAATTCAAGGTTGAATCAAATGATGTCCTAAGAAGGATAAATCAAATGGTGCAATTGCAGTAGACTAGAGAACAAGTCTACAACAAGAAATAGATCATTTACGACAAAATCAAAAGGATTCATGATAGGAGAGTGAAAGGTGATGATTTCCAGCATGAAAATCTTGTGTTAAAGTGGGATGCCAAAAATGAGGAAAAGGGAAATATGGAAAATTTTATAGTTTGTGGAAGGGGAGTTATCAAATTGAATCTTTTCATGGGACCAATGCATTTCTATTAAAGGATCTAACAGGAGAATCACTTACTGGAGGGCCTATTAATGGAAATTTACTCAAACATTACTTTAACTTGTTTAAAACAACACCATTGCATATACCATTTTATCATTTCAAGTGATGTAGGTGTGGGTGGATATTATCATAAATTTAAGCCCAGAGTGAAGGCCCTAAGTTTCAAGTGAAATTGCTACCATTTGTAATGATTTTTTAGTTAACCAGACGAGTTTCAGTTGTTTGAAGATTAAATAAATGCCCAATGGCGAAGGCTACTAGTCTACGGTGTTCTTGATACCTCACAGGGAGGATTCCATCCCCACTGGAGCCACTCTTAGGGTCCTATAAATATAGTGATCAAGGTATGATTATCTAGCCATTTATCCGAGTGGGATGTTGTAAATTATTTTTCATTTTAAATGTTGAATAAACATTGACAGGATGTTTTTTCATTTAGCAAGGTTCTGGTGCTTTTGGATGAATGAGATCATCCTTGCCAAAATCAATAGCAGGGAACGATGTTTGCCCCCCCCCAACCTCCTGAATGTTAATATGGAGAGGGAGGGTCGGAAAAGTGGTTAGTTGGAAACCAACTTTGACCACATGGTGACTCCACAAATGTTTCAAGGACCTCTCTTCCCTTACCACTTACTGTTTGACCCCCGTGAAAACCATTTCTTGTTTCTATTTTCTCTTGCTCCCATTGGCTCCCACTCCACTCATAGCACACCAACACATCCGCCATGCTAACACATTTTCCATGCCAACACATCCACCACGCCAACACATCCACAACCCCACTGTATCTGTCTATGTCAACCCATCTTCCACGTCACCTCCCTCCCTTACATCACATGATCATTGGCCAAACCACCTGCTAAGAGTCATGTAGACGTTGGTCATTAACTCCAACCAATGTTTAATACTATTAATTACGAAGCTCCAAAAACGATAATTTTACTATTGATATTCTTTCTATTTCCGCTTTAAAAGCCCCACACTTCCCAACATTTCTCCCTTTTCCATTTCATTGTATTAGTGCAGGTTCATGCTCAAAGATCATTCAGTGCACTAGTTCCCTCTGCAATCACCATCTTATTTTAGTACCAACCTAGCAAAAATTGGATAATTTCCTTAGTGTTCCTAATTTTAATGAGATGCCTTTAGTTCACACAGAGTATAACATAGTGGAAACTCAATATGAAATTGATTTTTATGAGCTTCATAATTGGGCAACACATAAGTATTTAGATAATAGTGATTATTTAAGCATCTCATAATAGTTTCTACCTTAATTTACCTTTCCCCAAACCCATATTTTCCTAGAATTCACTACTTGCTGTCATCTCAGGTACCTCCCCAGTCAGAAAGCAGTAATTTCTCAAAAGAATGAGATCCTATTCTCAATCACCCTCGAAGTTATTTTTCAATCCCTTCGAATTAATTCTCTAACTTATTTAAACCCATTTTCCACTGATACACTCATGGAAATATACAAAAATCTTACCATCCCCCAGTGAGCCCATATTTTTGAATGTTTTCTGCCTGAAAAATCTGGCTTCCCTAAAACAAATCCCCCATATTCTGATTCTATTTTCCCTAGGATGTCTAAACAAGTTATTTACATTGTTACATGTCTATTAGGTTATCCCACTAACCAATGGGTAGATGAAGCAATGCTGGGTTTCTTGTTAGTATTTTTAGTTGATCATGAGCCATCACTCATTTTCAATTACAGTCAATACTTGTCAGATGTTTTTCATGAAGGTGCATTCAAACACCAGTCAATCCTTATGTATTTAATGTTCTTCTATCAAGCTGATAGGTTCAAGTTCTAGTTACAGAAGATGGATGATCAAGTAATTTCACCATCATTCATTCACTGGACTTCTTTGGTGAGAAGGAATTCAAAAGATTATTCATTCAGCCATTTTGTCGATCAATTTTTACATACATCCTTGTATATTCTTAGCAACGATATTATACCAAGAATTTCACGAGAGATCAGGAAGATTTTTCACCTTACATAACAAGCTAAAGTTGGATACTAGTATCTCTATAAGAACGATATGGAGACTCAAATATATGGGTTTGATCTTCCTCCCTATAGATTACCTGTATTTGTAACAGTAAGGATTTTTTCTTTGGAATGCATTAGACAAGTGTTTAACATGGATACCAAGAATGTTCATGCAGTTGATCAAGTTGATTTTCATAAACAGACAGTGGAAATGATCTATTCAACACTAACAAGTTCAGCCATGGTTACCTCAAAATTTCATGCCTCCTTGAATAATATGAATTCGCAACTAAAGATAGAGTGAATGCCATCTTTGGCCAAAGAAATATAATTAAAAATAAATATTCAGATATTCAAGCTCTAAGGAAATAACTCAAGCTTCCAATCATAGAGCATCCTCAAGCCAGATAAGTAACTAACCTTGAGATAGAAAAGGAAAAATTGTTCAAACTAATAGTTGAAAAAACACTTAAATTCAGAAAATGGAGGCAGACATGGAGTCACTTTTAAAGGAGAAGGAACAATTAGTAGCTACAGGTACATCGACACAAAAATAATTACAACAAACAACAAAACATCCACTGCAGATTCTTATGAAAAGATAGTCAAAGCTTTGAGAGAACTATCAATTAAACAAGGAGAAAGAGAGGTTAATGACAACACTAACAAAGGTGGAGGAAAACAAAATCAAATTTTATAATGCATATGTAGCTAAGGTACAAAGGAATTTCAAATTGACTAAACAAACTGAAAAATATGAGAATCAATCTTTGACAATGCAAATGTCAGTACAGACCAAGTAGAGCATATGGAATAACATCAATGCCAATATTATAGAATTGTGGCTATCATTTAAAATTACTTTTGAGTAGGAGGAGCTAGTACAAAGAGTCAAACCAATAGTTGAGCAAACTAAAGTTGAGATTACGAACAAACCAAGGAAAGCTCACAAAATTATTAAGATTTTGAACTCCAAAACTAGAGATGAGTTAGAAGAAGTCTAGATTCAAGAAAAAACAGACACTGTTATGGAAGTGAAGAGAGTTTTGACAAATAAGAACGTGATGATACAACTAGAGAATAAATGTGAAGATTTGGATTTACAGGTGAAAATATTTAACAGAAAATTTAATGTATTGCAAGAAAAAATATGTTGTCCTAAGTAGCAGAATACCCTAAATTCCTTAAGAAATAGTAATTCTGTCTTTTTGGGGCTGAATAGGAGTTTTTCTTGAAACCATGGTCCCTGAAGGGAGGAGTGAGGAAAAATCCCCCTGCTATCATATTTTTTGGTATTCCTTTCTCTTTCTAAAGCTACTACTAAAGCTATGTAGAAATGGAAGCACACTAGTCAACTTCGCTACTACTTGCAATGAAACAATGCTAAAATCAACTCAACAATTAATCTATGAAATAACCTAAGCATACAAGTACAAATAAGGGGAACCTCTACTGTTAGGGTTGGGCCCTAACACAAGAGCTTCAGCTCTATGAGTCAACTCGGTGCTGGATCAAGGAAATTCTCATTCTCATTATCATATCACGAAAGTTACATAACAATGTTTTGCCACAAAACTTTAACTCGAAAATTCTTAGTGCTCTTACATAAAAAATATGAATCCTAATGAGGCTCTAGGCTTCCTTATTTATACAACTGAAGTCTCCAACAACTTCCTTAAATCTAAGGAGGCTTGGTCCCAAACTCAAGATGAATTGGTTTTTAACTGTCACTGGCTCGGCTATGATCTCCATGACTCGAAAGCTTGCAACTCCGAGCTAGTTTGAGTAGATTGAGGAATATTTGAATGATTGATGGATTTAATGAGGAGGATGTATATCCTATAATCTCTCCTCCTTGTCTCATTCGAGTTTCTTCCCTTAATTAGCCAAAATTGCCATGATTTTCTCTCAAAAACCTACAACCAATGCACATTAGACCACTAGACATAACATCTTACTTTTACTCATCTCGTTAAGCAAAATATAATTAAAACATGTAAGGAATTATGAGAAGAGTTGATTTTAGTAAGCTTGGAGGTGTATTAAGGTCCATATAGTTACCCAATGATGAGGCTCATCATCATCCCCCTACTGAAAGTGTTTCTCATCCTCTGAGCAACTTAATCTATATCCATGTCCTTCATTGCTCTAGTGGCCTCCCTGACATCACATGCTTATGTTGTAGTTTCTTCTTCCTGCGAATAAAATCCTGCCTTCCTCTCTATCTCTTCCCACTGCTTTGTTTCTTCTTATTCTTTCTTTCCTTCCAACATTCCTAAAAGCAATGGTGGACTGAGTCTCAATCCAATCCAATTGACTTTGAGTCTTTGTAGAACTTGCTCGTACATAGGTGTTCTCTTTAGTGCCTCTCTCATTATTTGAGGAGAATGGTACTCTCTAATTTTCCAGTTGTAAGGCGAGGTGTTCCATCTCCTTTGGCAAGCTTGCATGTTGTCATCTCCTAACAATTTGAACATGTCTTCAAAGTGTGTGACTTCTTGTTCTTGTGGAACAAGGTACCTAGGTGCAAGCTTAGGATCATTTGCAATCAGGTTGTGGGTGCTGATGAAAGCCATTGGATTTGACTGCTCAACTTTGATCATAAGTGGTTTTGTCTCTTCTCTTGCCATTACCTTTTTCATCTTTGTAGCTATTTCCTCCTCATGATTCATCCATGATGCTAGGGCCATAAATTTCAAGTCCCCTAATTTTGAATTTGGGTCCCATGCATTCAAATCTGTCAAGGCCAAGTTGTGCAGGTAAAACTTAGACATGTTTTCTCTATCTTCCAAGGTGCTTTGATCATAGAGATCAATGAATTTTCTATAGCCTTGGAAGGGCATAGTGGCTCTCTGTGCTAAAATCTTAATTTTGAATTGTAACCATTGTTCCGTGAGACACAAGGCATAAGAATTTGCTGGCATCCTACACTAGATTGCCTCTAGGGATAAACTGGCCATAGTTGCCAACTAGATTTCCCTTTCTTGTAGTTGTCCCCTTAACCATGCATTCTCTGCTTCTAATTGAGATTTCATCATTGCCTCTTTGTCACTTATGCTTCTTAGTTATCTACCCATCTCCTTCAATTTCTCCTCCATGTGGCCTATATCCTCCACTCCCTTTGATTTGGAAATTTTCATCCACCTGGTGAGCTCCAGTATTGTAGCAATAATGCTACAACTCCTGAGGCTTCCTATCTCTCATTTTATCAACCCGGTTGTTCGTACAAACTTGGAAGCGACGGTGCTATATGCACAAGTACTAGATCTTGTCGCAGCTGTCACTTGGTCAGCTGGCACA
>APFE030213557.1:0-21454 GCA_000404065.3 Pinus taeda | reverse complement strand
ATTAGATAGATGGTATTAATAAGAACCATGGTATTGATCCATGGTATTGCATGTATGAGTCATATATAAAGGATAGAGACTCCTTGCGAGGAGCACTGTGTCTTATTTTTTTCATCGAGCTCTGCTCTATTGGAGGTTGCCCCCTCGAAGAGGCAAGTGAACATTGCTTTCTGAATAATAAAATACTTGTTGTAGTTTCTCACTATTCTATGTTCTGGGTATATTTCTTCGCATATTCAGTATTTGGGTATCGTCTTGCAGGTTAAGAGCATAACATTATGTCAATATCACAATAGATTAATCTAATATGGAAATCAACCATGACCAACCATGGTCAAACATGTTTCTTTTAGGGTTTATAATAGTCATGTTAGGGTTAATATACCTTGAGTTTATAATTTTTATCCCTTAGGTTTATTATTCCCTTGGGTTTATAATATCAATCCCTTGGGTTTATTAATCTAAGGGTTCATATCCCTAGGGTTTAATATTATTCAAAAATGGGCAACCATAATCAACCATGCTCAACCATGGTTAACCATGGTCCAACATTGCATTGTGATAAGGATAGTCTCAATATGAAAATCAACTGTGCTCAACCATGCTTATTTTAGTATATTTAATATTTATCTTTGGGTTTTTATACCTTGGTTTCATAATATTAGTCCCTTGAGTTTAATATTATTCCCTTGGGTTCATAATCCCTTGGGGTTTTAGTATTAATCCCTTGGGTTTATTATCCCTTTGAGTTTATAATATCATTCCTTTGGGTTTATTATTCCCTTAGGTTTATAATATCAATCATGGTCAACCATTGTGAACCATAGCCAACCATGGCCAACCATGGTTAAATGTCGCATTGTGACAGCGATTGTCTCACCATGAAAATAAACCATGTTTATTTTAATGTTTGTAATATTTATATTAGGGTTTACCAATTTTGTATTTATAATATTAGTCCACTGGGTTTAATATTATTCCCTTCGGTTCATAATCCCTTGGGGTTTTAATATTAATCCCTTGGGTTCATAATATCAATCCCTTGGGTTTATTATTAACTTGGGTTTATAATATTAATCATGCTCAAACATGGTCAACCATAACCAAGCATGGTCAACCATGGTCAATAATGGTAGGATCTTGCATTATGACAAAAATTGTCTCCATATAAAAATCATGGACAATCATGGCCAACCATGGTCAACCATGGTTGATCATGGTTAACCATGTTTTATAGAATCAAATATGGTCAATCATGGTCAAACATGTTCGAACGTCGCAGTGTGACAAAGATTGTCTCGATATGAAAATCAATCATGATGAACCATGGTCTAACGTTGCATTGTCACAAAAATTGTCTTGATATGAAAATCAACCATGGTCAACCATGGTCCAACATGACATTGTGATAATGATTGTCTCAATATGAAAATCAACCACAATCAATCATGTTTATCTTAATGTTTATAATATTTATCTTAGGGTTTATATACATTGGGTTTATAATATTAGTCCCTTCGGTTTAATATTATTCTCTCAGGTTCATAATCCGTTGGGGTTTTAGTATTAATGCCTTGGATTTATTATTCCCTTGAGTTTATAATATAAATCAATTGGGTTTATAATATTAATCATGGTCAACCATGGTCAATCATAGCCGATCATGTTCAACCATGGTCAAACCATATGAATATGGAAATCAACCATGGTCAACCATGGTTCAATGTTGCGTTTTGACAAAGATTTTCTCGATATGAAAATCAATCATGGTCAACCATGGTCCAATGTTGCATTGTGAAAAGGATTGTCTCTATATGGAAGTCAATCATGGTCAACCATGGTGAACCATCTTTATTTTAGTGTTTATAATATCCATGTTAGGGTTTATACCTTGGGTTTATAATTTTTATCTCATAGGTTTTTTATTCCCTTGGGTTTATAATATCAATAACATGGGTTTATTGATCTAAGAGTTCATATTCCTAGGGTTTAATATTATTTAACAATGGCCAACCATAATCAACCATGTTCAGAAAATTTTAAGAACCCCCCCTAAATTTATATGTATAATAAATGGGCGAATCTCCATGATATATAGGAAAATGGAAGGTGATTTTATCAATAATATAATATGTATATATAATTTTTTGGCGAATATCTCACCGGCGAATATTTTACTCAATTATAAAATCCTATAAGATCTTGATATTACCATGGGTCAATACCATGGGTTATCATAAACCTGGAACTTAACAAATTACTGTTAGTAATTTATAAAAATTAATAAAATTAATAGTTGATTTTTACATTAAATTACAACATCCATTTTTACTCTTCATCCACCAAGCCCCGAGAGGGATCAAATATTTTTTCACTCTATGCTAGTTTGCATATCACGATATTCGATACTTCTCGGGGGTTAGTAGATCTAGAGTAAAGATGGATCTATGCTGATTTAATTCTCTCATTTAAATAGGAAACATTCCAGGTCAATACCATGGGTCAATACCATGTGCCATTTTTATTTTTATTAATACTAATATTAGGGTTAATAATGTTTTTTTTGCATGGTATTAATAACAATCTAGTCCATGGTATTTGTCCCATAGTATTGCCCATAGGTTACCTAATATACACCTTTTTTGAGTGTTCATAATATAAGTGACTATGGAGTAAATATAAAAAATGTTTTTTTTTTTACCATTACTTCTCATTTATTTATATTTTTATTAATTTACCATACCTTTTTACAAAATATGGTATTTGGCCCATAGGATTCACTTAAATAAACCCTCTTTTTGAGTTTCATAAATAGAAAGAGGGTTATGGACTAAATATAAAAAGAGGTTTTATTTATTTCCATATGTTAGTTTATTTATTTTTTATTTTTTACCATACTTTTGAGTAAGTATAAAAAGCGTTTTATTTTATTTACATAATCCTTTTACTTATAATTTTTATTTGTTTACACCTTGCATGTATATAAGGTGACTTATGGAGTAAAATAAAAAAATGTTTTATTTATTTACCATACCTCTCATTTATTTATATTTTTATTAATTTACCATACCTCTTTTATAAAGATGGTATTTGGCCCATAGGATTCACTTAAATAAAACCTATTCTTGAAAATGGGCGTTGGATTCACTTAAATAAAATATATTCTTGAAAATGGGCGAATGGAAGGTGGTAACTCCTAATTTCAAGGGCTAAATTTACCTTTTTAACCCTCTCCCTTAAAATAAGGTGGGCTATTTGAGGTGATTTGTAAAAATGTACTATGATACAAAATATTCGCCCACTAAAAATTTAAAACCCCTTAATTTCGCCAAAGGGCGACATTCGCCCCTAAAATTTTCTATGAACCATGGTCCAAAATCGCATTGTGACAAGGATTGTCTCAATATGAAAATGAATCGTGCTCAACCATGTTTATTTTAGTATTTTTAATAATTATCTTTGGTCTTTTATACCTTTGGTTCATAATATTAGTCCCCTGGGTTTAATATTATATTATTCCCTTGGGTTTTAGTATTGATTCTTTGGGTTTATTATTCCTTTGGGTTTATAATATCAATCCATTGGGCTTATTATTCCTTTAGGTTTATAATATCAATCATGGTCAACCATGGTCAACCATGGTCAATCATGGGGTTTTAGTATTAATCCCCTTGGGTTTATTTTTCCCTTGGGTTCATAATATAAATCCATTGGGTTTATTATTAACTTGGGTTTATAATATCAATCATGGTCAACCATGGTTGACCATGGTCAACCATTGTCAACCATGGTCAATCATGGTTGGATGTCGCATTGTGACAGAAATCACCTCCATATAAAAATAATGGAGAATCATGGTCAACCATAGCCAATCATCATCAACCATGGTCAAACGCCGCATTGTGACAAAGATTATCTCGATATAAAAATCAACCATGATCAACCATGGTCCAACATCGCATTGTGACAAAGATTGTCTTGATATGAAAATCAACTATGGTCCATCTTGGCATTGTGATACAAATTGTCTCAATATGAAAATTAGCCATGGCCAACCATGTTTATTTTAGTGTTTATATTATTTATCTTAGGGTTAATATATGTTAGATTTATAATACTAGTCACTTGGGTTTAATATTATTCCCTTGGGTTGATAATCCCTTGGGGTTTCAGTGTTAATCCCTTGGGTTTAAAATATCAATCCCTTGGATTTATAATATTAATAATGGTCAAGCATGGTCAATCATAGATAACCATGTTCAACCATGGTCAAACCATATGGATATGAAAATCAACTATGGTCCAGCATTGCATTGTGATAAGGATTGTCTCTATATGGAAATCAACCACGGTCAACCATGTTTATTTTAGGGTTTATAATATTTATGTTAGGGTTTACATACATTGGGTTCATATTTTGTATCCTTTGGACTTATTATTCCCTTTCATTTATAATATCAACGCCTTGGCGTTTTTGATCTAAGGGTTCATATTCCTAGAGTTTAATATTATTCCCTTAAGTTTATAGTTCTTAGGTTTTTAGTATTAATCCCAATGGTTTGTTATTGCTTTGGGTCAAACATGGTGAATCATAGCCAACCATGGTCAACCATGCTCAAATGTCGCTTTGTGACAAAGATTGTCTAAATATGAAAATCAACCATGGCCAACCACGATAAATCATAGTCCAACATCACAATGAGAAAAAATTGATTATTATTATCTAAAAATAAAATTATTATTTTTATTTAATTAGTTAATATTAATATTATTATTCAATAATAATTAATTAAAAAAATATTTATTATTGTTTAACCATAACTATTTAATTAACTATTATTTATTTATAAATATTATTATAACTTATAAAATAAAAAATAAAAAATAAAAAATTATTTATTATATATTTTTAAAACCAATATTAAAATTAATTTTCTTTTAATAAATAAATAATTATTTATTTATATTTTATAAAAATGAATAATAAAATTATTATTATTATTATTTTGTGTCATATATATAAATGAAGCCTTATAAGTATATCAATCACCATTTACTAAAATAATTGTTGTTTATTAAGTTTTTTATTGTTTATTATTATTATTAATATTTTAAATTACATTATATCATTTAAAATTAAATAATATCAAATATATTATACAGTAAACTTAATATTATTTTAATATATAATATAATAATCATAAAATTATAAAGAATATGTTTGTTATTATTTATATAGTTATTAATAATTATAAATAGATGGTCTTTAAAATAATGCACATAATAGTTATTAAGGTAGTTGATATAAGCCTATCGGCTTATATCAATCACATTGATAAATGTGATTGTATATATGCTTCATATATACCTATCTACTTATATCAATCACATTGATAAATATAATTGTATACATGCTTCATATATACCTATCCTCACATATCAACCACATTTACACATTAGTAAATATAGTTGTTCTAATATGTAATGATTTTAAACAGTAAAAGACTCAACTCCAACATGTCACAGGACTAGTGCACCTCAAATCTCAATGCTCTAAACATAAAACAAAGCAACTATTGCGCTTTTGCTCAACCAATGTCAACGCAGACCCCCTCATTATGGTTATGGAATAGCACCTCCACCTCCGGTCTGCGGTTGTACACACTCTCGCGCTCAGTCTGCACCAGTTCCCAAACTGACCTCTTTGAGTTGTGGCACCGACCAGTCCCACGGTGGCTCAATGCTCCAACCTCTGTGTGGTTGTGTGGTCGTAACACCACACTCTATCTTGTCCAATTATCCAATTATGAGTAGGCAGATATCCGCTCAACCAACAAATTCGCTCTACCAACAAATTCCAATTATCAGATTCCCCTATCAAAAAAATTCGCCTTTCGTCATTGTTTCACGCAGCTCCAAATCACACAAGTCAACAACTCAGCTACAAAGAAGGAAAATGCATTCAAATCGGCTTTACATAAGCGAAAGTTTTACACAGGTAGCAGTGATCCGATCTACCTCTTCATCCAAATCGGCCTCATCATAGTCCACCTCAATCGACCTCTCCATCCACAAATCAACCCTTCTCTCGACCTCTGAGCAGAAATCTGTTTTCACGCAACCTCTGAGCAACAATTTGTTAGCATTAATGGGGAAAGTTAGCTTTTCTATGTTTAAGTGTTTGTTGCTTTAGAATAGGATTGAGATCCTATTTGATAGGGAGTGGTTCAAACCACCCGATATTGTGAAAGCCTATATATTTGAGGCTCATCTGACTCAATGGAATATAGGGCGTGTATGAGTGTTTGTACACTCTCCAGGTATCTCACCTGGAGAGCCAAGTTAATATATAGTTTATATATTATGTCTCTTCTGTTTTTATCATGGTATCAAAGCTTCAGGGTTGTCGATCCTGTAAGCTGAGTGAAGGGCACGATTGAGGCGAAATCATCGCTTGGATTGAAGGGTTAATTGCATCGATCCCACTATTTCCCTTTTGCGCTTTTTCATTTTATCGATAGTCACATATATGTGGCGTATATTCGCGAAGACCTTTGAGAGGCTGTGGTGGTAAATCGCGCCGACTGTTTTAAGATGTGTGTTTGAGGATGTCCTGCTAGACTATTGATTGATGAGGAGGTTGTTGCAAAGCATCCGAGGGAAAGAAATTGGAGAGAAGTTGCAAAGCATCCGAGGGAAAGAAAATCTGGTTCTTCTATATACTGGGAAGTGAATTTTGCCAATTCTGTCATAGAGTCCACTGTGGTTTCAGGATTCTAGCAGACAAAGCGAACATTTGTAGAAGCTTCTCACACCATAGCTCACCGTGTGGAGGATATTTTCTATTGACAACGATAGAGCCTCTCCGAGATAGAGCCAGAGGTCGTTGGCATGTATACGTTTGAGGCCGCTGAGGTAATTGGAGGCCATGGAGAAAACCACAGGATGCTAGACTGCCATGAAGGCGAGAGATCAACCAGTGTTGGAGGCTGCATGAGCGTCAACACACGGAGGAGCTGGCGCAGTGCATCAAAATTTCAATGGTGATTGTGGAGGCTGCGTAGAGTGGAAAACAAGCTGCAAATTGCAGCAGTGGCGTGAGCAGCCACAAGTAACCTGAAGGCCATATATTTATTTCTTTCCGCGTTCTATGTTCTAGAAAGATCTTTCGCTGTCTGCGTGGATTGGAGTGGATCCGTTGTGGGTTCGTTGTCATAAACCCAACCGTCAAGGGTATTACACACAACACGGGAAGAACCGAGGAGCTTGGTCAGACTGGTGCATCTAATGTGGAGATCTGCTGCCCAGATTGCTGTGTGGAACGCGAGCAAAAGAGTTGTGGATTGTTGAGTGTTGTCCAAGTGTGTGTTGTCCTACGTGTTGGCTGCGAGCTTGTGTTTCGTGTGAATGCCAGAGGAGGAGTGTGTCGTGTGGTTGCTACGTGCATCAGAGGACAAGTGTCGTGTGAGGATCTGTGTCAGGATCTACTGTTGAGGAAGCAGCTGTGGAGCTATTCACTGTCTGATCTACCTGTGCATGGAGCTAGTGGAGAGAGACAAGCGTGAGTGTGAAGTGTGGAGTGCTACCTTGAGAGCCGAATGGAGCAATTGTGAAAGAGCCAAGTGTATTGTCTATTGTGTGCCATCAATTGAGAACTAAGAAGAAGATCGTGGTGCTGAGATTCATGTCATGGCAGAGGCTTAATTGTCATGGTGAGGCCTGAAGGCTCGTGGTGAAATAACACATAGATTATCAAATGATAATTGATATGTGATCCTCCTAACGCTCATAGAAATCCGATCAACCTGATGTTTTGAGAAAAGTGAGGTGATATTGGTTTGTTTGATCGAAAAAGGAGTATGTTGGCATTAGTATATATATATATATATATATATATATTATATATATATATATATATATATATATATATATATATATATATATATAGGTGCGACAGTCCAAAGAATCTCGGCAATGTGAAAAAGAGGGGAAGCCTCATTGTGCTTGATTTGTTCTCGCTCAGCAAATGGAGTTGTTTGACATTATCATGTTCTGCAATGGAAGAGTGAAGGGCCCAACTCTCACGAGTTGAATAAGGTGCGCCTTCCACTAGATCGATGTTACTGTGAGCAGAGGGCATGGTTGCTATGAATGTGTGAAAATAAATAGTTGGAGTTGCAGTGGACCAGTAATCTAGTGAAGCCCGCGGAGGTGTTTGACTGGCTTGGGCATGGTTTGAATCCACAACAGCGTGATTGATGTTATTATCTGAGTGATTGAAGAGCTAGAGCTTCCTATCATTGCAGTTGTCATTCATCATGCAACGTAATTACAGTTGGGGTTGATCTTGGCATCCATCGTGGGGCTGAGCTGAGTTGAACAACCAATATGCTAAGTTCGGAGTGTGTGGAAGCCTAGACTATGCAAATTGTGGAGTGAAATAATAATGCTTGGGTTGTTCTACCTTCTATCATTGAGGCACATGAGTCATTGAAAAACAACTTCTTTTGTGTATTTTTTAATTACCCATGTGAACATCGTCTTGTTCTTCATCCTGCTCCGACTCCTTGTGGGTTCGATCTCTTGACCGATATAACTATTGCAAGCAAGGGATCAGAGGCTTGTGAGCCATCTATCAAGTGAGGGCTGACCACATGAAATTGTTGTAGAGGCGTCTTCATCTTGTTCATGAGGCTTCCCTGCAATTTTTCTAGCGTTGAAGACTGGTGTGTTTGTGCTAAGTTATAGAGAGTTGTAGCTGAAGAGATCAAATTTTTGACATTGTGGACCGTTTTTTATTTATTTATTGGTAACCTGGTCATGATCGAAGTGGATCTAGGTCTCGAAGTGAGTGGGTTTCCCTTCCTTTAGGTGTTGCAGCCACTGAATTCGATATTGGGCAGCGAACTATTCCCGGCCGAAGTGTTCTTGCATGCTTGATGCAAGGGAGAAAATAGAAGGAGAAAATGGGTCTTCAAAGTAAATTGAAAGAGTATTGTAGAAAACTAAGGAGAAAACATCAAAGGAGAAATGCAAACTATTATTTTGCTGAATTTAGTGATGTGTTCCAGGTTGACGGTGATGGACCAGTCGTTGATCAAGATGCAGATTTGGAATTTGGTGGGATTATTAAATGGTTAATGCCAGATTTACCGTCTTTTTCAGGTATGAATAATGAAATATGGGCAAATGAAATAAAACAGTACTATGGAAGGTAAATTTACTGGATTATGTTGAAGATGTTATTAATGATAGTGGAGATGCATCAACATTAAGTCTTATAACATCTGCATTAGATGAGAACATCATACTCAGCATAATATATGAATATGGAGAGGTTCTTAGTACAAAATTCTTATGGGATGTTTTAGAAATGAAATACTGTTTGAATGAGGGCAATGATGCTAAAGATATTGCTCTTGAAAATGATCCCATATTTGATGGTGAGACTGAAGATGCAATGATAGGTGATGAATGTGTGTCCGTAACTGAAACTTGTGATGATGAAAACACATCCATTATTGTAGAACCTGAAATTTTTACAGATGTAGAAATCAAGTTTGATGAGACTTATATACCTCATGATGAGTGGACCAATTTGATGACTGAAAAACATCTTATTGATGAATTACTGTTTGGTGAGAAGGAAGGTCTATCTTCACATACAGATCAAATGCAGAACATGCCTGCAACAATAGAACTGAGTTAAGAGGTTGAAGGCATAACTATGACAACACAAAGGGATGGAGTAGGGAGAGATGGAGAAATTAAAGCTCTCCTGAAGGAGCAGGAAGATAAAAGTAAATGTGGTCCTCTTTATAAATCTAACATTGTTTTTTGTGCAAATATTGAGAGACAAGAAGAAGCAATTGAGGAATCCCAAAAACCTGCAACATCAAATGCAAAGAATGTTAGTAGATACTCGAAGAGGAGGATAAGAGTTCATGTGTTCCTTCGGAGAGGGAGAAAATGTAAAAAGGAGATGAAGCTCCATTATTTTCTTATGGCAAAGAAAGTGAAGATGAAGCTTCATCCACAAATGAACAAGTATGGGCTCTGCTACAAGAAGACAAAAATGGAAGCTCTGTCTTTTACCATTGTAAGCTTAGTTGAGACTGAGACCAACCGGCGTCATATGTCATTTGAGTTTTTTTAGTGAACCCTCCATTAAGGGGGAGTGTTAGCATTAATGAGAAAGTTAGCTTTTCTATGTTTAAGTGTTTTTTGCTTTAGAATAGGATTGAGATCCTATTTGATAGGGAGTGGGTCAAACCACCCGATATTGTGAAAGCCTATATATTTGAGGCTCATCTGACTCAATGGAATATATGGCGTGTATGAGTGTATGTACACTCTCTAGGTATCTCACCTGGAGAGCCAAGTTAATATATAGTTTATATATTCTGTCTCTTCTATTTTTATCGCAATTCAACTTGACCTCTCACAGCCTTCTCACGGCCTCCTTCTGCGTCAGGCTTGCCCTGCCTTTAACCCTGCTTCAATGTTGCCTTCAACGCTCCAACATAGTCGTTGTTCAACACTGCGCTGCACAGTCTTCTCCACGCCAACACTCTGACTCTTTTATTTTCTTGCTACTGAATGCAAGAGAAGACTCGAACAATTAAGAAATGTTACACCCAAGACCAATGGATCTTCTGAAAATATTCACTTTTCTGCCATTTTTTGAGTCAAACATGTTATTCTCATCTGAATTGCTACTTGGCGGAGATGACTCAACGAATGAGGAAGGGTCTGTGGAGGTCTTTCACTGTCCATCGAATTTTTGCACAGCCTGGCAACTGGTTTGGTTCTACTGCATTCAATTCCATGGTGAACGAATCCAAGAAAATCTGGTTCGAATACGTGGCAGCTTAACTTACCCAAATATGTCAAAGTTTTGTTAGATGTTGCAAGTTATAAGTTGTGCATTTTAAGTTTATTTTATCATTTGTAATTAAAGTGACATTAGTCTATCTAACTTACTAATCTAACTATGGTAACAAATTAGTTTGCCTTGGAATTGACCATTTCAACAATAGAGTATTTATTTGAATGATAAGGACAAATTTCTTTTTAATAAAGATGATATTAGAGGATAGAGGTTGAAGTAGCATCAAAGTTTGAAGGATGATAGACAATAAAGTGAAAGTTTGTGTGAATTTGTGGGATAGACTCCTGAACATGTTGTATTGTGAGTCACACATCTTAATTGTAAGTAAGTCTATGATGTTCTGTAGTGGTCTTGGAAAAGTTTGTAATATTATGTACTTGAAGTTGTGTTGTTAGCCTTATAAGGCATGTGTACCCCCATAAAGTTCGTGGTAATCTTAAAACCACTTTGGAAGTGTAGGTTTGTGCATGTGTGAGATTGAGGTGGACAAGGATTCCTGTAGGCATGGTTTAGGGTCAGCCGACAAAACCCTAGGCATGGTTTAGGGTAAGCCACTAGCACCTAGAGCATGGTTATGGGTAATCTGAGAAAAGCCATGATGATGGCGATAATGGAGGGGTATTTACACGTATAGGTACACGTAAGTAGGTAATGGTGCACTGAACCATGTAGATGAAGGACAACCTAGTAGACTTGTTGTTGCAGTGGTTGGTACTCATGCATTCCGATAGATGGTTGATTCTTTATATGGACGTCAACATATTATTTTTTTTATCATGTTTGTAAGCACCACGACCACAATTATACTTTGTTGGTTGAGATCGAGACAAGTAGTCATTAAGGGGACAACTTGGAAAATATAATTCCTACTTGTATTAGGTGTGATTTTTTCTATATAAAGGACTTTGTTCCTATTCTCTAGGAGTTGTTTAGAACTAGTTGTTTCCTAGATTGACATGTGGTTGAGATATCCTCTCAACCAACTGATTGTGAAGACAATTTACGTATCTTAAGACAACACTTCATGTATATATGTAATATTATTTGATCAAGATAATACAATGTACATTATCAAAATTTATCTTAAACATTGTGAAAGGTTTGTGCAAATTAGCATGGTGTTTTTTTAATCAAATCCATATTTAGAATCATAAAAAAAATAAATTATTTGATAAAAAAAAAATCATATTTACAAATTCTAATTGTTTGAATTTTTTTTATTGAGAAAAAATAATAAATAAATATAAAAACAAAATTAAATTCCAATATTAAGACTATTTATTGTAGAGAATCATTTGAGTGTCAATGTTATAATAAATTATCTTTATATTGTAGAGAAGTGATTCTCACATCTAAAACAAATATATGATATAATACAGTTTTATTATTATTATTAAATATTAAGGTACAAATTTCAAAAAGAGTATGACATAATAATAAAGATTTTATTTGATTTAAATAGCACACTTTTAGAAATTATGCCCAATTATATTTGGCTTCAACCCTTTATATAATTATATATGAAACATATTAGATTAAAAATTAAAATATAATATGGTAACTTAATATACTATATTTATCAACAAAACCAAATTTTATTTTTATTTAAATTTAATAATACCTTTATATTTATTTAAACTTAATAATACCTTATATTTTGCTTTTAAATTATATATAATTTTAACAAAATTTACATGAGAAGCCATTTTGAATTTTTTTTTTTTAAAAAACATACATCTTAAAACATATCATTTTATTTACAACAGAAATAAATGCATTTTTTGTTTTCAATTTCTTTTGTACATTATAAAAATATCAACATTTCAATTAAATATGACTTAATTTATTATAAATATTCAAGTTGTGTACCCTGTCATAATATGAAATTATTTACACCACTTTTAAAATTTGAAACCAGATATTATATTCGGATAGGTGAAATTCAAAGTTTCTTTTTAAAATGAAATAAAATTTAACAAAATTTAAAATAAGATATTGAACAGTTTAACAAAATTGAAGAAACCGGATATTAGACATTAAACTAGATTTATAATAACGTAATTTTCGTTTGTATGATGAATCTGAATCTAATTTTGAATGGAATGCATCGATTACGATAAAGATGGATCGATAGGGTTATTCCTAAGATGCTCTCAGTTATGAGTTTATGAAAGTAACGTATAACCAGTGTGATATTGCAAAGTTATTAGTGGAGTCAAATATTTCAGGTTACTCTCACAGAACAACATATATTGGACTATGTTGCTGTGTTTATAGGAACAGCCAGGCTATAAGATAATATCCTACCCACATTTCGAAACCCAAAGATGGCATTGGTTACAACAGCATAATCATAAAGAAAAAAGGTTTTCAATGACACAGATTCATATCACTGTAACTGAATCATATGGTTGCCTGTATACTCAGATCCATATCACTGTAACTGAATCATGTGGTTGCCTGTATACCCTTCAGCTAACGCAGCCTTATCAACGTAAAATAACATAAAATATATCTGATGAGCATGTGAGGTGATTTCTATCTTTTTTGGAAGTTGAGGTATTTGATGGCCAGGGCAAACAACAAAGCAAAGACAACAGGGATACAAACGAGCACCAATGCTACAATTCCCAAAAAGTCGTGTCTCATCCCGAAATAAGATTTTATGAATCTGGTCACCTTCACTTTCCCCTCTGTTGTCTCCATCTCTGTTTCTACATCACCCAACTGTGAAGCAATCAGACCATAGAGCGTCCAAGAAACAGGGGTTGCCCAGGTGTACCATCTCCACCATACAGGCATTTTCTGTTTCCAAAACATAACCAGAAAATTGAATGTATTAGGACCACACAACAGGGGCATTGTTAATCGCAGTCTAGATTGAAATTCAAATAGTTGCTGGAAGGAAAAATTGATGGACAGATCAAGAGTTGAAAATATAGCCTTACAGGTCGAGGAATAATGAAACCACAGAAGAGATTCCATCCAGAATAAAAAGCTGATGAAATGATTGCAGCAATATGGTAACTTGGGGTCAAGGCTACCGACATCATTCCATAGTAGGTATAGTATAGAAAAGTGAAAAACATGAAGAAGAGGAACCAGAAGAATTTAACAGCTGTCCACTCGAAAGAAATCATAGAATAGACCAAGATGGCATAGATTACAGACTGTACCAGAACATAGGGCACCTCAATTGCCACCTGTAGTGATAACAAGGATGGTCATTCGGTCAATTTGATCTACATAAAAAAACTATAATCTCACTAGCTGTTGACATTTAGATTACCTGTGCAAGGGCATAAGGGAGTGCTGAATACATTCCGGCGGCCTTTTCTCTGTAAAAGACAGTTCGTTCAACCTCGACAACTGGCTGGACACTCGATGAATTGCTAACACCAAGGAAAAGTACAGCACTGTACATTGATCCCATAATATTCATTAGATCTTGCTGTTTACCTCTGCAAAAGAACATCGAAGAATACTTAGACGACATTGAGCAGTTGAGGCAAAAGGCGTTAAGAGAACACACAATTTTCTCTGCTTACAGAGAACAACAAAATAGTTTTCAAGGGAACAAATAAAGACTATAGGTTCACTTGGAAGTCAAATGTCAGACTGATTTCTCAATATGTTAAGTGACTCTGTTGACTCAAATATGTAATAGATAATAAACTAATCAATGATAGAGAAAACAAAATGTCAAATTGAGGTGGGACCAGTTTTGCAGATAAGTCTATTATGCCTGTCAAGAGAGTGCCCAACCTCTTTGTTCCAAGGTCCCAAAAGATGGTCCCAAACAGTAGGGCAACCACTGTAGTGAAGAAAAAACGCACAACATTATAGTGTGGATTCCTCCAATATGACCAATGTTGCTTCCAAAGGCATGCCACACACTGAACCTTGAAAGACTCTGCATACTGTGTTGGAAAACTCAGATCCTGCGAGCCAGGAGCAGGGGTGCTTAGCTCTTGAATAAGAGCTTGATTCCATCTGAAAGCAGAACAACATAACTGTCAAATAAGGATTTTGAAAATATTACAGTTTCTTGGGAGAAATTATGTTACGGATGATAGGGTAACAAAATTAGAGATGCACAATATAAAAGCTCTAAGTTCTCAAACAAATTCCTACAATTATGTTAGACATACTCATAGAGCGCTGATTTTCTGTAGATCTCAGCAAACTCTACACCAAGTTTTTCCTCAGCAGCTATGGAACTCACTTCCAGCGCCCATGTCGCTGGATTGTATCCTTCGCGAATCTGTGGTATTCCTGGAACAGCCTGGTCAAACAACCAAGAATCGGATAAGATCATTCTTTCCAACCATGGATTGATAATGACAAGCGCAATCGATTACTAAATAGCTTATAAAACACGGAATAGAAAAACAGTTATACCTCAAAATACTCAATGAGTTTATGAGAATAATGACCCAAAGGACCCGCATAGATGGTTTGGCCACCCCTTTTCAGGAGCAAGAGCTGCAGTTTTTAGCAAATCAATAAAACTGAAAATTTAGCAATTATTCCGTGACTTGTTCTAGCCCTTTGCAACCCTTCATTTTTCTTAAGCCAAACAAAGAAACATAGAGTAGGCCTTTTGTTTCACATTGCATAGATTGATCATGAAAGTGTTTGAATTCACCTCATCAAAAGCTTCAAAGATATCAATGCTGGGCTGATGGATGGTACAGACAACAGTTCGACCTGTATTGACTGTGTTGCGAACAGTACGCATAACAATTGCCGCAGCACGGGCATCTAGCCCTGAAGTTGGCTCATCCAAGAAGATTATAGAAGGGTTGGCAACTAGTTCGACTGCTATGGTAAGTCTCTTCCTTTGCTCTGTAGAAAGACCTGTCACTCCAGGAAGCCCTACAAGAGCATCTCTCAGAGGAGTGAGCTCTACGAGCTCCATGACTTCTGTCACAAACATCTGCACTTATTGTAACAGCAAAAATCTGTGAGTAAAAGCTGCTTGCAGAGTCTCATTAATAAGAAATATCTCCACTTTGAAGAACTGCATGCAAAGGGGAGAAATTTAGACCAACCATTCTAGTTTTCTCGTCAACCTCGCAGGGAAGACGGAGCCATGCAGAATACACGAGTGATTCAAAGACTGTGACATTTGGAGAGTGGATATCATTTTGTTCACAGTACCCTGAGATGTGAGCAAAGGTTTCTTGCTTCTTAGGGAATCCAGAGATGCTTATATTCCCTTCTATATAGCCCCCTGTTTTTCTTCCAGCCAAGACATCCATTAGTGTAGTTTTTCCAGCACCGCTAACTCCCATCAGGGCTGTAAGTACCCCTGGTCTAAAAGATCCACTTACATTGGAAAGGAGTTGTAGCCTGTCGTGACCCAACCCTTCACTTTTCATCTCCTGTTACGAAACTAAACATTAGTTCCAGATATTCCATTGAAGAGAACCTGGGTATGTCAAACTACTGGCAGATTACCAATTCAATTGAATGATTTGTACATACACATACCGGTGGCATGTCAACATAATAGTTTATGTTCTCAAAAGACATCGACAATGGCCTGAAAGGAAGGATCATTCCTTTCTTCTGTTGTGTCGAGACATGAGTGACACTGACTTCTCCATCGGGTGTAGAATTCTCTTCAGAGGTTAGATTACCTTTCCTCTCTGACAAGTAAACATGACTGACAAAATTATTAAATCTATGAAAGAATAGTGCCTGTTTTTCTCACATACTTTCAAAGCTTTGGATGTGACTGGTTATATAGTTTTATAGATTGCAATCTTTATAGTTCAATATTTTCATCTTTTCTTTCAAGCAAAACCAAAAACAGTGCTTTTGAGTCTAATTCAAGATCAGCACAAAGGTTTTCCAGTGTCTCCCACTCAGTTTTCTGAGACAAGGTGTTACAGAGCAGTTATGTAGTTCATTCAAGTTTCTCACTTCGTTGTCTATTGCAAGATTCTAATCAGTTACAATCAGCATCCTCTCCATTTACAATGCACTTCAAGCTGTGAGCAATAGATTAAAATATTCACATTACTAAAATTATTTCTGGAGAGCTCATGCCTTACCACTGGACCTTCTTTGAGATGTCAGTTGAACAGAATGGTTGGTTTCTTCAGTTCTGTTTGGTTGCTTCTCTTCAATAGCATCTTCATATATAACAGCCTGTGATTGCCCTAAAGCTGTAATCGGAGCGGATTTTATGACATGTCACTCTTTGTATAAAATTTGAATGTGAGAGAAACAGTAGCACAAACCAAATATTATAATAGGATGCCAGACTTACGGTTGAGATACGCTAAAGCAACAATGAAGAGAATGTTGAAAAGTACAGAGAACCCGATTGATGCTCCAATGCCAATCCAATAAAATTTATCTTCAGTAAATATTCCACGAGATTGTAATACTGCACGTCCAATTGTTTCATTGGAGCTTTTACTGACAGGCTGCACAAAGATTAATTGTTGAGATGAAAGGCAATACTCAATATTTCTTTCCTAGATTATGATGATAGAACACTGAATCAGGACATGATAACGCGTACTTTGTCCCATCTGGGAGCCAGAAATTCATTCACAGCTATGGCATTTTGGCCATAGGACATCGGTGAGCACCAGTATGCCCAAATCCACCAGCTAGGTATACTCTCTGTTCCAGAAACATGAATAAAGTCAAGCATTTCTTGTAACCTAAGATTGCCATAAAGTATTTTTCTTTGGAGTAAATATTATTTTTGCATATGCTATATTGTCACATACCTCTTGATACCACAAATCCTCCAAGAACAAACACAATAAGCAAAGCAAATGATCCAAATGTTTGTGAGACGATCATGTTCCGACCCAATGAGGCTATGAGTTTAAAAAGTGCCAACGACATTTGATGGATCACAAAGAGGACGAAGAATTGCTTAAGGAACCTGCAACAATGAAGGCAATCTCCTTGATTATTCGTTACATATTTCAGTGTTCTGACAATGCAAACAATTTTGACGTGCCTGCTTTATTTTTCTTTTCTCATAGGGCTAATTTGGAGGCAGAGAATGTTAGACTTTGTTTCCATTCATAGATCCATTCATACATCAACCGATTAATTGACCTGTAAGATTTCTTATGCTTCTATCCATGTTTAATGAAATTAGGATATACAAATTCATTGAGGTACAGAGGCTAAAAGAATTACCTCTCGGCCTCTGGTGCAAAACCGATAACATAGTATGTAACACAAACCCAAATGGCTGCTTCTACCACAGAGAGTGGAATTCTCACTATCCATGTTGGTAAAGCAAAAGCCCAACATGGATAAAACAGAAAGTCTCTTTGCTTGTAGAAAACTGGAAGGCGGCTAACTGTCATCGATAATTCTGGGAAACCATTGAACATTACATGGATGAGTCCAAAGAAAAGAGCTCCCATGTACAGGTTTCCATCATCAATATTTCGCTGATGCATTTCCGTGCGGAAAAACATGGTCATTGTGAGTATCCCTACAACTACAATCTGCAAATTTGTTTGTCAGCATTCATACTTCTTTTGTCCAATAAATGAATTAAAAAATGGCACTCCTCATAATTTGGGTTCCAACTCACCTGTCCTGTTTTGAATATATATACAAAAGAATTTCTCTTTATAAGCATCCATTCTCTGGCGAAGCAGGCTTTGAATATGTTCATTTTACTGACACCATACTTAGAAGATGTAAGAGCAGCGGGATGACTCTTTTTTCTATCATATGGGTGTGATAACTCTTCTGAAAGATCATTGCCAACATGAAACGAATGAAAGGCCTCCGCAAATTGTTTGACAGATACGTAACGGTATGGTTGGCCTTCAAGTGCCCAATACTGCTCTTGATCTTTTCTCGAGGTCACCTGTAAAATTCAAGTCGCTCCACCGCAAATGTAATTAATTAAGTGAAATTTAACGAGCTATCTTTTCGACGAAGATTTAAACAATCCATTTAATTACTAATGTGGTGAAGGGATAAAAAGGAACCATGGTGAGCCAGAGCTCACAAAGATTATCAAGCTATAGAGTCCAGACATTTCATCTGTGAAAATTCTGTAAATATTTTGGCTTTATAATCTAGATGGTAGTTTGCAACTAGTACTCTGAAACCACCAGACAAAACATAATTGTATCAGAAATGATACGTACTTCCTGTAAGAAATCAGCAACCGCTTTTCTGTCTGGGCACTTGAAGCCCATGGACTCGAAGAAATCAAGAACAGATTCTCGAGGTCCTTGATAAACCACCTCTCCTTCAGACAGTATGATGATATCATCAAATAGCTCATATGTTTCAGGGGCAGGTTGTAGAAGAGAGATCAACATTGTCGCATCCAAGAGATGGATAATTTGGCGGAAACACTTGATAATCTGGAAAGTCGTAGCACTGTCCAATCCTGTTGAAATTTCATCCATGAAAAAAGCTCTTGCACGACCGACCAACATTTCTCCTGCACAGATCTTGTCAAACAATCAGACAATTGCTTTGGCACTACCATATTATGCAAATGCAAATTTACAGCGGTGCCAAAGAACTATTCCTGTTTAGACCACCTGTGGTAACTCTCTTCCTCTGGCCTCCAGAGATTCCACGGCGCATCTGATTTCCAACAATGGTGTCTGCACAAATGTCCAAGCCCAGAATCTGGAAGAAATCAAAGACACGGCAACATATGTGAATAATCTGCATGCCTTAAAATCCTAATGCATTTTTATCCAAATTTTTTTTGAAGAATAACCTTTAACACATAGTCCGTGACAAGGCTAGTCCGTTGTCCCTCAATGGAAGTTTCCTGCATCAATAAGAAAAGTTATGTTCCACAATAAATGAAAGTTTGTCTTGGGCCTGTTTCAGCAGGGAAAATACAGCTACTGCAACTAATATATATGGAGTTATCTGTCCATTAATGTCAGTTGATAGTATATGTCATTGGTCATATTTAATCGAGTAAATTATTGACTGCAACCCATATATATGGAGCTATCTCTCCATTAATACCCACCAGCAAACAAGTAATATATACTAACCACCCATTAATGAAAATATAACTCTAAATATATATTGTTCGCTAGGTTGAACAAACAAGAAGGGCCCACCAAGGGCAAAACATGCCTGTCAGGATTTGAAATTTGAATCGTGATACTAAACACCCAGCTTTTGCATCAAACCAAAACCCCATGGATGAGACAAGAGTCATCAAGAATTAATTGAAGCACTGAATAGCACCACTCATTAGCAGAAATGCCTACCTTCATGAAAATATCAACATCAAAATCCGGTTTGATGCCGGCCTGCTTTTCACGTCTTAAAAGTTCTTGCAGCAGCTCTGGAAAGCAATGCATAAACAGGTGGTCAATATTCAAAGTGAAATGGGTGTGATCTTGGGAGAAAAATAAACAAACACTCACCGTATTTTGCTCCTACACCTTGACAACGCGCTGAGAAATCCATTGTTTCCCTTACTGTCATCTCTGCAAGGTGCAGGTCGTGCTGGCTAATATAAGCAGATGTTCTTTGAGCCACAAATTCATTTAATGAGTGCCCATTGTACGTTACAGTTCCGGTGACCTGTAAAAGCAAAAGGAAACAAATTTTCTGTAAGAAATAAAATTACTTACTTGAAACAAAATACGGACAATATAAAAACTAGGCACATTCTATAGTAAAGAATAATGTCGAAACTGCTTATTTAAAATTTGGATTGCAATTCTTACAGTATTGTTTTATTATAATAGATTCTAAACTTACTTTGAGATCGCGATCAGGGTTTCCAGCCAGTGTTGTTAGCAATGTTGTTTTTCCAGCACCAGGTGGACCAAGAAGAAGTGTCATTCTGAACAGTCCAATGCCGTTTCAAATGTATTGAGATTGTGTCTGAAAACGGGTGACCTATGCTGTACATCTTCTATCTAGGAACAAAGACCATATGAAAAACATACCGAGAAGGCTTGATGATGCCACTGATATCATGGAGAATTGTTAGAGTTATCCTCTTTGACCGCAAGATCTTCATGTAGTTAAGAAATCCCTGGACAAAAAAAACATTTTTGATGCTGTCAAATGGCAAGTTGTCAAAATTGCCAATTTCAATCCTACACCATGTCAATTGGGTGTTGAATCTTATTCCAGGACGGTTTCCATTAGAGTGTCCTGGATCTCTCTGTTCTAATCTGAAAGCATAGAATTTGCTGCCCTAGATGTCACTGTTCTTATCTGAAAGCATTTACTGCACCTGCTGAGATTTGAACCTCAACTCTTTTTACTAGAACACTTTATCACTGTTGGGTATACGACCAAAGTCTCACATTGACTAGAAGTGGGGAGGATCATGGATATATAAGGATGGACAAATAACTCCATTGGTATGAGGCCTTTTGGGGTAAGTCCAAAAGCAAATCCATGAGGGCTTAGGCCCAAAGTGGACAATATCATACCATTGTGGAGATATGTGGTGTCCAGAATCCTTACAAATGGTATCAGAGCCATGCCCCGAAGTTAGCCAAGTGGATGAATCCTCGGAATGCTGAACGAAGGTGGTGGGCCCCGGCAATATCACGATGG
>APFE030213537.1:260602-270996 GCA_000404065.3 Pinus taeda | reverse complement strand
AGGTGGAAAAGCATTTAGTACACATAGCCTTTGATGTCTTCAAATATGCAACAAAGGGAACAAGATGATCTTTAAGGGATTCAACGATAATCCTTTGTGCCCTTACTTCTCCCTTCTTGTACTTTGCTAATTCTTGAGTCTTCTCTTTGCTTGGTTCAACTACTTCTCCAAGGTCATACTCCATGACTTCATTCTTTGTAAGTGCGAAGTCAATCCTTTTCTTCCATGCTAGGAAGTTTGATGACCTAACAAGCTTGTTACTTTCCTTGCATAATGTAGCCATATGATCTGTAGATTGAGACATAGAAGACAATATACTACTTACTTTGTTAACCGAGAATCCTCCTCCTTGATGATGTTTCCAACTATCTTTGATGTTTTCAAGACCTTCAAGGAGACTTTAATGATGCCTGAGAAAGATGTCTTCTAGGATGCCTTCAACAACAGTGTCTTTGAACAACTTCAAAGTGTGAATGATCATATCATGATTCCTTGATGCTTCCTTTTCTTCAAGATGATGTACTAGAGAATCTTCAACAAATACTTGTCCTTTCTTCCTTTAATGAGACCTTTATGATAAGGTCTTCTTCAACAATAGGTCTTATTCTTCTTTCCTTGTGTCATTTCTGCAAATGATTCCCCTTGACAAGCAAATACTCCTTTGTGTCCTTCCAACGACATTCTATTGTTCACCTTAGCTTTGATACCATGTTGGAAAATGCAATAGGGTAGCTATTAATTCAACTTTTTCGTAATCTTAGTAATTACTTGTGTACTTTATTTATTTTCGTAATCTTAGTAATTACTTGTGTACTTTATTAGATCTTCTTCATCAAACAATTATCAAGTGCAAAACAATAAAGACAATGGACACAAAAATTAGGCTTCAAGCCAGGGCAAAACCCCTGCAAGGGGAAAGCCTAGAAAAACTCTTCTCTTCTTATAGAATCTACTTCAAATGAGACAACCAAGACCCAAACCCTAGACCAAGTCCCCCTCCAAGCACCAAGTCAACCCTCCAGGAAGCCCTTCCAAGTAGATCAAATCAACAAGGCTCAATTCTCTTTCAACCAGCTTCTAGCTTCAACTTTGATCCCCAACTTCTACCCTGCAACTTCAACTTGCAATTTCGGCCCTGTAGTTGCTGCAGAAACCCTAGGACAATTCCTCAAGAGATCTTCCTTTGAGCAAGACAATGTTTCCCAAAGTCAATGGGGCCAAATCATAATATTTGATCTTCTAGCAACTCGATCCTGCAACTTGTTCTTCTACAATTCAAACTTGCAATTTCAACCTTGAAGTTGCAAAAACTCTTATTCTTCACATGTGTGAGAGAGATAGAGCCCCAAAACAAATATCCAAGACTTTTTCTTCCTTGATCTTCCCTCTAGCCTTCTTATTCTTCTCAGCTTTAGATCAAACTTTTCTTGAGAGATCGAACTTGTGAGTGAGTGAGTACCAAATGAGGTCGAATCTGCTTGTATTTATAGTATATACACATCTGAGGGGTTCGAGTACCTTTCTTTAGGCCGACTTGAAGTTGTTAGGGCCGACTTGTGCTTTGGGGGTTTCTAGGATTTTCTAGACTCAAAATAAATTCTTTTACAACGTACAACTTGCCCAAATGGGTCTTATATTCATGACATTGACTCTTTTGACTAATGACAATAAATCTTATGACCTAACAAACCCTAGAAGCATGAAGAACATGCTTTTACCTAGAAGACCATCAACAAGAAGCACGAAACCCATGCTCTAAAATAATATTTTTTCTTTCTTCTTTTGCTTCTTGAATAAGATATACATATTGACAATGAGTACAATGACAATTATGAAGACGGAAACTAGTTACATTTTCCAACACCTAATACCGCCTTGTCTCTAATATGTTTTTTTGCACATGCCCTAGTATGAAGCTCAAATGAAAGCCAAACTCGAATGAGGAAATAAAACATTAGAGTATACCATAATATTCAATTTCAAGCTCTTTCTATCCATGCATGCAATGTTCAAACTTTCCCTTTGAATTTCCCTATTAGGGTTTTTTCCATTTAGGAAATGATTCTTTTGATTTACATGTCCTCTCCAAATACTAGCCTCACATTTTCGTTTTTGGATTTGATGCATTTCTTCTTACGATTTCTCCTTAGTGTAAACTCAAACAACTTTGTCGATGCAGATTTCTTAAGTGAAGGCTAAAGATAAGGTATGCATGGTTAATTTATCTCATTCTGTGCTACGTAATTATATAATGTGTGTTCTTAAAAAAATTAGAATAAATGTAGGTAATGGAAGGTGGAGGAGCATCGCTGAATATCTTTGTGTAAGAGGAAAAAATGTGAGTTCTCTTTTGTTGCACAACCTATGTAATCCTCCATTTCAAATACAATGGTGCTACTCCCTCCTTATTTTTGCGTAATATTTTTGGATGCTATCAAAAATTTCTTATAGTATATTATAGTCTATTTAATATTTCTCATAAGAATTTTGGCATGTTTTAAAGATTTCTCATAAGATTTTTTTATGTTGTTTTTGCCAGATTCAATGGTTGGAGGAATCAAGGTAGGTCCTAATACCCATAAGGGAATGTGGAGGATCAATGTTGAATCTACTGAAATGTTTGTGGGAGAGATCATAGTAAAGTGCAAAGGCGGAGGAAGAGGTGAGTTCTTTTGGTGCAAATACCATGTTATGATAAGTTGGGAACAACCTGCTTATTTCAAATACAATGGCTCTCCTCCCTTCTTATGTAGTTAGGGTTTATGATTTTTGATGTTTCTATATTTTGCATAAGATTACATATAGGATTTTTAGTCTTTGTTTAAAATTTGTTGTAGGATAATGTGGCCTTTGTTTCATATTTCTTTGAAGATACTTTGTGTGTATTTAATATTTTTCATAAGATTTTTTGGGTCTCTTTTTAATGCTTTAATTTGTGCTATGTAGGATGTTCTTTGTTAGCCTGTGGATACCTTTTGGGGTTGCAAAATAGAGCTTGTCTCTACTGTATCTCTCTATTTGTTTCTTTTTGTTTTTTCTCTTGTTGTTTGTATCTTTCACTATTGATGTTGCTGTATTTTTTTTAAACATTTGTGAGCATGGCTAATTTGTTTAAATTTAGATGTGATGTAGTGCAGGTAAAAGAAGATGGAGGATTATTGATGAAACACTTGAAATATTTGTGTGAAAGAGACGTGGATCAGTGCAATAGAGGCAGAGGTAGATGGTGAGTTCCTATTTGGTGTAAAACCCATGTATAATATGCTATGAAATTGTTTTCATTTCAAATAAAAAGTTCTCCTCCCCTAGCTATTTAGGGTTTGTGATTTTGATATTTGAATAAATGTACTTAATTTTGCATAATATATTTGTTCTTTGTTTAAGATTTCTTGTAATGTTTTTTATTATCTATTTAATACTTTCTTGAGATTTTTGGTGTATTTTTAAATTTTTCCATTAGATATTTTGATCTTTATTTAATATTTAGAGTTTAATTTTTGTTTGGTTTGATGGGTAGGAGATAAATGTAGGTCCTAATGCTCCAAATCATTCATGAGGTTTTTGGTGTCCTTTTAAGATTTCTCATAAGATATTTTGATCTTTATTTAATATTTTATGGTTTGATTTTTGTTTGGTTTAGTGGGTGGGAAATAAATGTAGGTCTTAATGGTGCAAGATTCCATAGATGTATTAGGTAAAGGTGAATGTTGTCGTGTATATATGGTCCCATACATGCGTTTTTTTAAATTAAAGGCATCTTACACTATTGGTGATTTGTTTGTTTAATTATAAATACAATGCAATGTAGGTAAAGGAACGTAGAGGATCACTAATGAAACTACTGAAATATCTTCATAAGAGAGACATTATAGTGAAGTGCAGGGACAAAGGGGAGGTGAGTTTCCTTTTGGTACAAAATCCATTCATAACATGCTATAGAATATTCTGGTTGCAAACACTTAAGTTCTTTTCCCTCTTTACCTATTTAGGGTTTATGATTTTTGGTGTTTGAATAAGATGCATCTTTTGGTGCATAAGATTATTCATAAGATATTTAGTCTTTACTTTAGATTTTTTGATAAAATATTTTGATTTTTGTTTCATATTTCTCACAATATTATGTGTGTATTTAATAATTTTTGTAATATTTTCTAGTCTCTATTTAATACCACTCTAGTTTTTGATGTGCAGAGTTCCTTTGGTTAGGGATGGACACTTTTGGGAGTTGTAAAGCATACTTTGTTTGTATTTTAATGTTTTTTCTTGTTATTTTTGTTTTTTGTTTTATTTGTTGGTCCTATACTTTGCTATTGTTGTAATTTTTTTTTTAAATTGTTGTGGTTCTATCTTTGACTTTATGAGCATGGCCATGCAAATTCGTGGTTTAGTATTTTGTTTTTCTTGTGTCTTTTGATTTATTTTTCGTTTTTGGTTCAATGGGCGAAGAAATCAAGGAAGACCTTAACAACCCATAGTGTGGGTTTAGGGATGATGTGGACTCAATAGTGTAATGGGCAAATGCGAAAGAGGTATGTAATTGGGGAATTTACTTGTTTATGGGCAAAGGAAAAAGAGGTATGTGTAAGGGGAATTTATTTGTTTGCTACTACATACTTATATGGTTTCATGCCCATTTTAATTTAACTCATTTGTTGGTCCATCATTATATCATATGTGTTTGTTGAAATTTAGATGCAATATAGAGTTATAAAGGTGAATGAGCACTAATGAAACTATTGAATATCTTTTTGTTAGGAAGATGTGAAGCACTATAGCAGAAGTATAAGCAAAGGTAGATGATAAGTTGTCTTTTGGTGCAAGACTCATGTATGTTCTACTATAAAATTGCCTTGGTTTAGATATAATGGTTCTCTAGCCTCCTTACCAATTTGGTGTTTATAATTTTTAGTAGCATAAGATGTACTTCAATTTAAATTACATGCATCTTATATTATTTGGGATTCTCTTATTTATTGAATGTAGTGCAAATGCAGGTAAAGGAAGATGGATGAGCAAAGGTGGAGAAGCAATGTTGAAACTTTTGAAATATTTGTGTAAGAGAGACTTGGAGTAATGTAGGAGAGCTCAAAGGTAGAGTGCGAGTTCTCTTTCGGTTCTGGTATGCATATCTTCTCTTCAATACTATGGTTCTCTCTCCATCCTTATTTAGGGTTTGTGATTTATTGTCTTGGCTTATGATAAGATTTCTCATAATATCTTTCAGCATTTGTTTAATATTTCTTATAAGATTTTTGTTGTTTGTCGTAAAACTTTTTGGTCTTCTTAAAATATTTAATGGTTTGATTTTTGTTGGGTTTAGAAAGTGGAGATATAGAGGTAGGTGCTAGGGATGGTATAGATTGCATCAGTGCATTTGGTGAAGGGGAAGACTAAGCAAGAGGAGGAGGTGCGTATGACATCATGTGTGTTTGTTTAAATTAAATGCATTCTATATCATTCAAGATTTATTTATATAGTGAGTCACTGAGTGTAATGCAAATCTAGGTAAAAGAAGGTTGAGGAGTATTGATGAAAAGGTACAAGGTTGGAGAAGTGTAGGAGAGTGAAAAGATACAAGGTTAGTTCTCTTTTAGTTCCAACATGGATATTTTCTTGTTTCAATACAATGATTCTCCCTCCTTTGTTATTGAGGAATTATGATTTTTCGTTTATGCATAGTTTCATCTATGTTTATTCAAAATTTAGGCTTCTTACATTATTTGTCATTTTTCTTGTTATTGACATAATGTAATGCAGCGAATGTAACATAAAAGGTTACTAAGCTACTAAAATGTCCTTGTGAGGGAGAGATTGCAATAGTGTGCAAAGGTAGAGGTGAGTTTCTTTTGGTTGAAATGTCCATATATGGTCTTCTATTACCTATTTACCTATATATGATCCTTCCCCCTTACCTATTTAAGGTTTATGATTTTTCGTTTATGTATAGTTCCATCTATGTTTTTTAAAATTCTAGGCATCTTACATTATTTGTCATTTATTTTGTCTTTGACAGAATGTAATGCAGGTAATGCAACATAAAATTTTACTAGCTAAACTACTAAAATGTTCTTGTGACGGAGAGATTTCAATAGTATGCAAAGGTAGAGGTGAGTTCTCTTTTGGTGCAAATGTCCATATATTATCTGCGATTACTTATTTACCTATATATGATCCTTCTTCTTGAACTATTTAGGGTTTATGGCTTTTAGTGTTTGCATAAGATGCACTTTGTAGTACCTAAGATTGCTCATAATATTTTTGATCATTCTTTGATATTACTCTTAATTTTTTCAATTTTTATTTCAGATATCTTATAGCATTTTATGTGTATTTCATATTTTTGCATGTTATTCAATTCAGTGAAATACAATGCAGATAGTGGAATATGGAGGATCATCAATGAATCCACTGAAATATCTTTACGAGAGATTGTAGTAAAGTGCAGAGGTAGAGGTAAAGGTAGATGGAAGTTCTTTTTGGGTGCAAAATTTGTGTATGATTTGCTAGGAAATTCTTCTATGAAATACAACAATTCTCTTCCCTCCTTATGTATTCATGATTGATGATTTTTTAATGTTTGCATAAGATGTACTATTACTCATAATATTTAAGATTTCTCATAAAATATTTTTTATCTTTGTTTCATATTTCACACAACATGTTACAAGTATTTAATATTTCTCATATGTTTTTGGTGTACAGGGTGTCCTTGGTTGGCCATTGACACATTTTTGGGTTGCAGATTGGATGCTTAATCTATTGTTTCTCTCAACTTGTTTTTTTTGGTTAATTTTGGTGTATTTTGCTACTGTTGTATTTTCCACTTCTATGGATTTTATTTTTTTGCATTTATGAGCATGGCCATGCTAACTTGTGGCTTGATATTTTGTTTTTCTTTTGTGCCCTCGTCTATTTTTCTTACTTTCATTCTTTTTTCTTGGGTGGGCGAGGAAATTAAATAGGTCCTTACAACCCATTTTGTGGGTTTTGAGTGTAACGGGCAAAAGCAATGGAGGTATGTATTGAGTAATTGAGTAATTTACTTGTTCGTTGCTAAATAATTGTATAGTTCCATGCTTGTTTTAATTTATCTCATTTGTTGATTCATAATCGTGTCATATGTGTTTGTTTAAATTTAAATCAAATGCAGATTAAAGAAGGTGGAGGAGCATTGATGAAATCATTGAATTTCTTCGTCTGAGAGATGTGGGGTACTATAGCAAAGGTAGAGGCAATGGCTTTGAGGGTGAGTTATCTTCTAACATGAAGGGTGAGTACCTTTCTTTCGTTTTTCCATTGATATTTCTTATTTTGTTGCATTTGTGATCATCACATGCTAATTTGTTTTGTTGTCAAGTCTTCTCTTTAAGAACATTGGTTCACCTCTTTTTTCACTCAACAAATCTATGGTAAGATTTCTTTTAATTTTATTTAATATTTTTCATAATACATTTGTTGTTTTTCTTAAGATTTTGTAATTTATGTTTAATATTTTTCGGTTTGGTTGGGTAGTTTGTGAAATAAAGGCAGGTCCTAGTGTTGATGTAGATACCATAGGTGCATTAGGTGAAGGCGAAGGTGAAGGCTATGGATTATGAGGTATATAAGATTCCATGTGTGCTTATTTAAATTAGATGCATCTCATATTTTTTGTGATTTATTCATTTATTGAGTACATTGCGTTGCAGATTAGGGGAGACGTAGAAGCATTAATGAAACTATTGTTTACTGAGTGTATTGCAATGCAGATAAAGGGATGTGGAGACACATTGATGAACTTATTGAAATATCTTTGTGTGGGAGAGACATGGGACAATTTAGAAACGTGCAAAGGCATGAGACAAAGGGTAAGTTCTCTTTTGGTTTTGTTATGAGTTTCTTTTTGTTTCAAATATGATGGTTCTCCTCCCTTTTTACTTATTTAGGGTATACAATTTTTGGTCTTCATAATATGAATTTTTACATAAACTTACTGATAAATTTGTGATTTCTCACACTACACCCAATATTTGTTTAATATTTCTAATGCAAATTTTGTTTCCATTTTAACATTGTTTGGTCTCTTTTTAATTTTTCTGTTTTTTGGGTTTAGTGATTAGGGAAGTTAAGGTAGGTCCTACTCCAACAAAATCTTTCACTTCTCGAGATAAAGTCCAAAGGGAAGCGTGGGATCTTGTGTACTCAAGAGGAGGTCAATTGTCACTTCACCAACCTTCTTACTTTTGGCGGTCTCTCAACTGAGGTTCTCCCTAGCAGATCTCATGTATTTAATTTCATGGTCCCCGTCCAACCAAGTCAATAGTTTCATAAGAATTTTTCTTCAAATATGACCAATCAAAGGATTGAACCATTAGGTTTTAAGGTGGATAAGACTGTTAAAGGTATTTTGGGTGATCTCAAGGTTTGAGTTCAAAGGAAAAGGTCCCCAAAGAGACAAAAGCAAGGAATCACAAAGTAAAACCCCAATAAAATAGTTTAAATGATTTATGAGGATAAGGGGTGATGGAGGATAGAATATTAGTGCCTTAACATGCTGATATATTTTGGGGGTATATGGGATCAAGGAGCAACACAATTGGAGAGAAATGGAGTAGATTTAGCTTTATAGAACAAAATAGTTTAAATGATTTATGAGGACAAGGGGTGATGGAGGATAGAAGATTAGTGCCTTAACTTGCCAATATATTTTGGGGGCATCTGGGATCAAGGAGCAACACAATTGGAGACAAATCGAGTAGATTTAGCTTCAAAGACTAGAGCAAACTAACTTTTGTGCCCTATAGTTTTCACCTAGTGTCCTTCAATCTTCAAAGATGGGATAAGGGAGAGAGAGCTTCGCTTAAGTCATCTCAAAAGAGATTGATGAGAGGTCCAAAGATGCTTGGAGTGTAAAGTTTTGTAGATGTTCTATGCTAAAAGCAATTTCACTTTTCTCACAGCAATCATACAAGTAGTTAAGCAAAATGCAGATAGAACATATAAGTAGATCTTACAGAAGACAAATCAGAAACAGGAAAAAAATGTGTGTGTTCGTTTCGGCGGTCAACAGGATGCTTCAACCAGCAAAGTCTCCTTTGGTCAGCCAGCCCAGCATGTGTCACAACAACCCTCCAACCAATAGATGAGTCAACCCAAGTCAATTCTACAAAAGTCAACGCTGTCCTGAAAAGTCAACGCAGGGGCAGCAAGCTAAAAGTCAACGCAGCAGCAAAACGGTCAACCCTTTGACCTCGATTTTGTGCCAGGTAGTACGGCCTTCAAAAATCGAACCTTCCACAAGTTTTCAGCTTGATTGGACCAAGTGTTGACCAAAGTCAACGCTGGTCAAACTTTCTGCGAAACCCTAGCAGCAGAAAATCGTACTGCAGCTCAGCCGTACGGTCTGTCCTCTTCGTCCTTCCCACGTGTGGCTGAAATTCGTCCTCTAGGTAGCTCGTACTCTTTAGGATGAGAGAGGAAGATGTGAGTTGTGTTGTGATGAAATTCTCTCCAACTTTTCCTGTATTTATATCCATCAATGAGGGTGTGTGACACATTTGTTGGGCATGTGAGCCTACATTACAAAACTGGCCGACCTTGCACATATAATTTATTAAGAATAATAAATTCAAAATATAAGTTCTACTCATCGGATTAAGACTATTTTATATGGATTTTACACCTCTCAGAAAGAGGAATCGAACAAAAATATTAGCCTCTTAATCTGAGCATCAGAACATGGAGTTTGGACCTAGTTGTCCAAATTTAACACTTTGTCTTCCGTTCCTGAGATGGACACTAGGTTCTTTTTGAGGTCAGGTGCATTTAATACATCCTGGACTTTCTAGCCTTCTTGAATGGTTGTCCTCTTCCTTGATCCCTAGCTCTCCTCTTACCTTCGCTGTTGAATTTGTCATTCCTTTGATTTGCCATAAGAGGGATTTTGATCATCGTCCCGGTGTGAGTCCTTTCTATTGTTTTGACTTCTCCATTTTTCCATTTGTTCCAGGCAGCAGCGGATGCATTTGATGGAGGCTCAACAATATTGCCTCTCACATAATCCAACACTCCTTGATTCTCAAGGGTTAGATCAATAGACATCTTCTATCTGTGATAGTTAGTTTTCTCACAGAGCTTGTCTTCAGCAGGAAAGAGTGTTGAGGACCCCATAGTTCTTTTAGGATAGCCTTGCCAATCTTCTCTTTGATGATTGCTCTTGCTCTTGCTCGGGCTTTGTTTGCACCTCAGCTCTGATACCATGATAATTTATGGTATGTTCTATGCGTATAACAATTTACTTCTTTTTCTTATTATATTCCACAGATTAGCAATCACATATATATAAAGTAAAGTGCAGATAAAACATTAAACGATCGACAGAAAACAAGCCAAGACAAGAGACACAAGATGTGGCG
>APFE030213537.1:239884-260181 GCA_000404065.3 Pinus taeda | reverse complement strand
TCTTTTTCTTATTATATTCCACCGATTAGCAATCACATGTACATAAAGTAAAGTGCAGATAGAACATTAAAGGATCGATAGAAAACAAGCCAAGACAAGAGATACAAGATGTGGCGGTTAGCCAAGGACAAACCCCACAATGTGTGGGGAAACCCTTCGATCAAATCTTCTTTTATCTTCTATAATTCAGCGGAGAGAAATAGTACAATAAATCTGATTCATATCAGCAGTAGCAAACCCTAAATAGCATCAGCATTACCAGCTTTATTATCAAAATAGGGCAGACGATATCTCACAAACCGACCGTTGGATTGACTTCATTCCAGCACCAAAAGTTTTAGATTCCAGAGGAGGTTCAGATGAACCTACAGCGCAGTTCCAAAGAGGAGATATTCTAGGCCATGCAAGTCAATCTTTACTTCTGCAGTTGCAACTTCAGTTTCAGCAGTTTCCGGCTTCAAACTAGGGCAGTCGATATCTTGCAAACCGTTCATCGGATTGACTTCATTCCACCACCAGAAGTTGCGACTTTCAGAGGAGGTTCAGATGAACCTACAAAGCAGTTCCAAAGAGGAGATCTTCTAGGCCTCACAAGTCAATCTTTACTTCTGCAGTTGCAGCTTCAGTTTCAACAGTTTCCGGCTTCAAACTAGGGCAGTGGATATCTTGCAAACCGTTCATCGGATTGATTTCATTCCACCACCAAAAGTTGCGGCTTTCAGAGGAGGTTCAGATGAACCTACAACGCAGTTCCAAAGAGGAGATCTTCTAGGCCTCGCAAGTCAATCTTTACTTCTGCAGTTGCAGCTTCAAATTCAGCAGCTTCCGGCTTCACATGTGTGAGAGAGAGAGACCCATTTCAGTGCAGTAGAGAAGAGACTCATATCTGCGCAGTAGAGAGAGAGAGATGTGATGAGATGAGTGAGTCCAAATGAGGAAGAGTCCTCTTATATTTATACACAACGTTGGTGGGTGAATAGATGCGACTGTTGGGCTTCTGAGCCTACATGAGTTGTAGGTCGGCTTGATAATAATTCCATAATCAAAATAAATTCATATCTCCATGAATACTTATCGGAATCGGATGATCTTTATATCAATCCTACACCTCCTGACAGGAGGAATCTAATAAAAATATTATCAGCCATGAATAAGATGACCCACATGAAGTTTTGCCTTGGTTGCCAATTTTAACAATGACAGTAGCATATGCCCCTGCAAATTGTGACATCTTGGTTAAAGTTTCTGTTGGATTTGAAGGAATATCCTTCCAGACTATATCCATTGGTTCATTCCCTGGTGGGATTTCAGGTGTTTCCACTCTCCTTCTCTTCCTCTGTTTCTTAGTACATACTTATGCAGTGGGCTGTAGAATACATCTAAAGGAGGTATTTTTGTAACCTTTAGGATAATCTTAGATGTCAGAAATGTAGGTATGATTTCTGCATTCTGTGAATTTGTCCTTTGTTCATTCATTGGCTCAGACTCTGAAACTTTCTGAGTTTGCTGTGGAGCATGATATCCTGTAGTTTCTTGGAGATCAGTTGCTTTGGTAGTATCTTGGAGTTTTTTTTTTAAACTGGTCCCATTTCTGCTCCATATCGCTGCTTTCGCCTTTGGGACCGTATCTTGAGTTAGGTCAATTTTGACCTGTTTCTCAGCTGACCTTTTGCTAGATTTTGTTGTAGCCTCTGTTTCCTGTGTCTTCCCTGTGTTCTGGGCTGCATTCTTCTAAGATTCTGTTTGAGAATTTGGTTCGTCGCTGTTAATGGTCACGTTGGGCGTAGGTTTGTTATTAATTCTTAACAAACCCAAAGGGATTGTTTCAAGCCCATGATTTCTAAATTCTTGGAACCTTTCGAAGTCGTCAGGATTCAAATTCACCTTTGCCCAATTGAGTGCTTGTTCAAATGACTCAGCTGATTGTAATAAATCTTCAAATTCATGATCTTCATGGATAAAGGGTTTGACCTTTATTGCCTTTTTGGTAGAGTAGCCAGCCTGAGCCTCTCTAAGTTCTGTAATTCTTTGTTTGCATGGTTGAAGTTCGCCAATGAAAAAACACCACACTAGATGGGAAAGGGTGGCCATATTGATTTTTTTCTATCTTTCAAAGTCTTGGTTAAGCCTTTTCCAACAATTTGGTGAGCTATTTCTTTGGCTAACAGCTTGGAGGGGACATACAAAGGAAGTACATGTGGTTTTGCTTTACTGCCGTAAACTCTGATATATGTGAACCATTGCTCAGCAAAGTGCTTGCCTACTACAAGGAGGTCTATAGCGGCTTCCTTAGAAAATCTCGGGGCCTTTTTATCAAAAATCATTTGATATAATGGTATCATAACACCATTGCATATCTTGTAAAAATGTGGTATAAAATGGGATTCCCACAATTGTTTGTGATTGAGATGGATGGCGTATGGGTTTTGCAAGGTCAATTTCCAACTCATAATTGGAAACTTAGTACAGAAACAGATAGAGTCCATGATATAAGCACTCATAAAAAATGGAAGAAAGATTTCTGTGGAGGTGGATCTCTTTTGATGATATTCAGAAATAGCCATAGCTAATTTGTCAGATAGGATTGTAGTAGCCTAATTCATTACATGAGAATTGATACATGCATCGATTAAAGGGACCCATTCTATTGAGAACTTGGTATTATTAGGCATTCCATACAATCTACATAATATGGACGCACATAGTTATCGGGATTTGCGAAAGAAGTTATGGGGTACATACCTGTCTTGTCATATTTGAATTTGTTTTCTAGGACTCTCCACCTTTGAATCATCTTAACGGGTTCTTCATTCTGTTTCGCGAACTTGGCCAAGAATGATCTATCATATATATCTTGAGGGTCAGGAAGATGATACATTTGTTTCAAATCTTTGGATTTAAATGATCCCGCCAGCTCTGTAATATCCCCAACCCGGAATATCCCTTAAACCCCAGCAAAGTCTCAACCAGAAAAACGTACAAGTGGTATAGTAGCCAAGAAAATCACAGAGATATAATAACAGTAGTGCAGCAACAATAGTGTATATATGAAATATAAACAGATACTCAAGAAATGCAGCGAGAAATGCTAAGCCATTTTATTATACTGAACAATATAATGAGTACAGGAGGTGATTAGAAAGATGGCACCTCCACTTGCACGAGGCAAGTGAAGAAATACACTCAGAATAGCAAAGAATGGCCTCTCTCAGAACTGCGTGGGAGTTGCTAGAGAACTGCCGTGCTATTGCTGCTGCTGGAAATCAAATGAGGATTTGGGGCTGTTTCCCTCCTCAGAAAAAGCTAAAACTCTGGAATCGGACTCTACCCAAGAAACCAAGAAAAACCCAGAAAACTTTCCTGGAACAGCTGACCCCCGAAAATCACCCCCTTGGGGTTCTGCGCAGTCCCTCAATGCTCTGCGCTGCCACTGAATGAAACCCTCCAGAAATCTTCCTGAAACCTCTGCCAAAACTCTCCGATATGCAAGGGCTGATCCCATGCTCAATCTCCCAGCACAAATCCTGCTGCAACCCTCAATCCAGAACTCCTTCTAGAAGGAACTGCGTCATCCCTCTCAGGCCTGTGCAGTCATCTATAGTGCTCAATCCTCCTGCCAACTACCAACGAAACTGCTGCAAAAATACTGATGGAACTACCTTGCCCGAGGAGGCACTCGAAGTCCCCCGGGGCTAAGGGTGAGATCTCCGAATGGAGACACTCAATGCACTAAACAATGTTGCATACTAGCTAAACAGCCAGCGTGCTCAGAAGTCAAAACGACTAGCTCAAATGCACATAACTGAATGATCAAAATGAGGGGGCTCCTCTCTCTTTTATAGCCTTTGCCTCTCTCAATCCCAAGGCTCACCTCCTCCTGTGTGATTCCCCTCTTGCCACGTGTTCCTTCCCTCCTGCACAGTCCCTCCATGTTGTTTGCGTGGGCTCCATTTTTGCATCCCCCTTTGGCCCCCTTGCCTCCCCTTTAAGTCACAATGTTGTGCTACTAGGAAGTGACTTTTTATTCTAAAAGTGAGTTATGTTCCCCGTCTTCACTTTTTTATTTACAAATAACTATAGAAGGCAAAAAAATTGAACAAAATCGAATATTCCAATTAGCCATGGCTAATTAAGAATATTACAAGCTCCATCTTTAAATTCTTGAATTCTCTGTCTTCAATATTGACATTCTCTACTACCCATCTAACCATATCCGTGTATGGTAGTATCTTGGCTCTTGCTCCTATTTTGTGAAGAAAAGATCAAGCAACATCTTTGAATTGAGATGTCGAGGGTAGTATTGAATCTGCTGTTGCCTTGGTAACAATAACTTCAGGCTGCTCATTTTCAAGTCTATTATAGATAAACTTCCCACGTCGTTGCTCCTCCATTAGCACTGCAAATCGTATTAGAAAATATGGGCGACATCTCTATAACCTCAGATTCTGAAACACTTTGTTGCTTATGTTTTTGCATTACTTTTCGTAAGGACATCCCTTTTGAAGCTTTCCTGAAATGAAAGAGAGATATATCAGAGTAAACAATAGAGGGCAATTAAGGCTAAAGAGTTCTTTGAAATGACTTGAATCATGGGAAGATTTAAATGCAATCTCAATATTAACTAGCCATAACTTGAAAATATTAACTTCTCTTCTCGAGCTGCTAAACAATAATTGCTCTGTCAACCCACTTGATATTTCATTAAAAACTCAATAACTTCCCACACTTTATGTCTAATTTGCCGCATTGCTACTTTCAAACGCTGAACATAGCGTTGTTCGTAGATAATGCGAAAGGCGATCGTGAATCATCGCAATATCGCATTTCACAATTTTTAAGGCATAACACAGTGGCATGCCTTGTTAAATTACGATCTGCGATATGCAATCGCATATTCTTAGAGTGTCGCGATCGGAAAATCGCAGTGGAGACTTTATCGCATGTCGCAATTCGGGATTTTCATTAGGATGTCAATAATTGTCACATGGAAAACTGCGAGATGCGATTTACGATGATAAAAGTTTTAAGTATAGGTTCTATTCTAAAGGTTTAAGGCAAATTTTAGAGTTAGTGCTTATTTTCAAAACCTAAAAATTTAAAAGGGTCCCCATTTATATATCAAATACTAACTATTAATTTCTATAAATGGGGGTGTTGTTACATAGTACAACAAGAGGCAACAATTCGAATCCCCTGAGGGTTTGCGCAGTCAGACCAAGAGGGAAAGATTTTCGTGGTAAATCTCTCTCTGAATGAGTCGACAGAGAGGTAGGATTTCCAGATCGAGATTTGTCAGCAACAAAGGGAGCAACACAACAAAAGCTTCAGCGAAAAGGGGTTCCTGGTGTGACGCAGTTTTCTGCAGGCAGTTGTTTTGCAGAAAGACGTCAGAAAGAAGAGACACTTGAGGGAATTTCTTCCTCAGAGAATTCCTAGCCAGGGAATTCAAATTCTCATTTGCTGAGCAGCAGCAGGAGAGAGGAGGTCATTTGACTTTTTCTATTAGCAGAGATAGCAGCTAGTGGACTGAGAGATTAGGATAGGTTGGATGGGGCATCCAACTATGTGATCTGGAAGGCAAAGATGTCATGCTTTCTGGATGAGCATTTTCTCAAAGTCTACGTCGACAGCGTGGTGGCTAAGCTCACAGATCCAGATCCGCTCAAGAAGTACAAAGGATGAAATGGCGGAGACAAAGAGAATGATCCTCGACGGAGTAAAGGATCATATAGTCTGTCACATTGCTGGCAGAAACACTGCCAAGGAGATGTGGGATGCATTGTCGACGCTGTATCAAGGATCTTCTGAGCAACGGAAGATGTATTTGGAGCACAAGATGAGATCTATGCAGATGCAGAAGAAGGAACACATTGATCCGTTCCTCTGTAAGCTTCAGGAGACCCAAGATGAGCTTGCAACGATGGGGTCAACACCTCAAGGTTTTGAGATGGTAAATTCAGTATCTGAGGAGTGGCAAGTCTTTGTCCAGAGCATCCTGGGTAGGGTGACTTTGCTAAACTGGGATGAAATGTGGGCAGCTCTTAAGCAAGAGGAGTTGAGGAGGGACTTGGTCAAGTGTAAACTTTGACAAAAGCAGTAGCAGTAGGTCGAAGCCCAAGGAGGAGGAAGAAAATGCATCCCTCACATCCAAGGGGCAGCAAAAGCAACGAAAGAAGAAGAAAGATGTTTCAAAGATCAAATGCTTCACGTGTGGTGAATTCGGTCACTACACAACACAGTGTCTTCTCAGAAAGAAGGACAAAGATGAGAAGCATGATCCAAAGGTTGCAGCCGCGAAGATGGAGGAGGAGTTCACCATGAATGCCTAGGCATCTCCAAGAGGGAGGTGGGGTGTGTTTACCACTACGTGTCAACGACCCATAGCAATACACCCCCTTTTTTCACAAAAGGGATAGCGCTTGATCAATGTGTTCATGTCGTTCGACTATCATCATCAGCCTGATCATGTTATATTGCAAACCCAGTCTGCGTGTAAATTGTAAATAATCTCAACAGATACGTGTCATGTATGTAATTGCCTAGGTAAACCTAATTTTTTGGTGATGATCCACGTTCCAGAAGGTTTTTTGTCTCACCGATCCATGATCAACAGAGTTTTCCTTCAGCCTTACCCCAAAGCCGGAATGATTTTTGTCATTAGAATCTTAGGGGAGTCTTAGTGTGATAGATCAAGTCTATGTAAAAGTGATTTAGGAATAATTCTAACTATTTGGTTAGGTTATTTTATTACAAATTGTTTGATCTGCTAGATTATGTTTATGTCGCAGAACTGGGTAGTCTATGAGGGTCTATATCAAATGGGTTTTCCCCCTTGAGATGTAAAAATGTAAAAAATCATGATGTAAAATGTCTTGAGGGTTAGAAAAATAATTTATCTCCTCATAAGTCCTAGGTCCTAGGTAATTTTAAATTTTCCAAAGGCTAAATTCGAGGGTCCTTTTAAAATTTAAATTTTAAATGGTCCAGGAACTACGGTTAATTGATTATTTTGCTAAAATTTTATGCCTTTGGTCCCTAGGGTTAAGTCAAAGTCAAAATTTTGAGGAAATTAATTCAAAAATTTAATTTTTGAACTAATTAAAATGCATTTAATTGATAATTTCGAATTTCCTCAATATTTTAAAATTTCAACGGATGAGATTAAAAGAAATTTTAAACCTCATCAACGGTCGAGATCACTTTGACAATGATCACTCAAACTAGTTGTTGGAAGATTTGTCTTTAAATAGGAGGTCAGTTTTTAGTTGAGATCATTCGATCTTGGAGTCGTGTGCTAAGTGAAAGCTCTCTTTTAATTGTTTTTTTCATTTGCAATAAAGAAAGACTTTGGGGTTAATCTCTGTTGGTGTTACTCTTCGTGGGAATGCTGTAAGATGTTTTATTTTCATGCATAGATTTCTTTTAGCCATTGATGATAGCTTTAAGAAGAGTGATTTAAGCACAGGTATCTTGCTTGATCACTAGGGTTTTGAATGGTAGTTTAAATTCTGAATATAGTGGCAGGTATCTCCATTTAATCTAAATTTTATTGTCGTATTCTCTCTCTATGTTAATGGTTGAATTGAGTTGTGCAGGAAATTTCTTGATTCTAAGATTATCGGGTGTTCGGGGAAGTTTTCAGTTGGATCAGCCAACTCCCGATTAGCATTTTCTGAAGGGCCCAACTTGATTGAATCCCAGGCTTGCCATTAGAACTTCCATTATTGATGCATGAAGGGTTTTTCTCTGAAGCACCTCACTTTAAACTTAAAATTAAAAAAAAAATATGTGTGGCATAATGATAGATCTAACTACTTAGAGCCTTCAGTTTGTAATTACTGTAATTATTTAAGGGTTTTTTGGGGTTTCAATTTCATCATTGTATATATTGTTTCTGGGTATTTTTGTTTTTGTCATTGCAGGTTACAGATCTGAAGGTGAAGTTCAATCTTGAAGCCAAATCTAGGCCCTGGAGGGTAAGATCTGGCCTCAGAACCATTTTTTTGCAGGTGTACAGTGCTGTTGCCTAGGGTTTCATTGCTGCAAAAAAATATCGATTTTTTTAAGGCCCACAGGCCTTGTTGCTGCCATATATCTGTGCTTTCTCTCCATGCGGGTTCCTTCTCTGAGTTTCCTCAAACCCACAACCCTTTTTTCTCCTCCACGCATTTTTCCTTCTACGCATCTCTCTGACATTGCATACACATCACATTGCTGTCTTTCCCTGCGTATTTCCTCTCCTCACCGTCAAGCCCTTCCACAACTGCATATCCCTGCGTCCTCCCTCATCTGTTGCCACACCTCCATCTGCCACTACCCATCGGGCTCCTTGCGCGACTCCTCATCCATCTTCCCAATCGAATCCCCACGTAGCTATCTCTGTTTGTCATCAAGTTACCCAAACAGTGGGCAGTCTTCCCTCTGGCAACCTAAGTCTTCTCCTGCAAGCTTGCAACTTCCTTTCACTGCCATACAAGCTCTAGATCCATTCCAATCGACCTCCAAACTCACAAACAAATCCATTGAACCTTCATCGTAGCCTCCATTCAAGCTTTCGACTCCTCCACGTAGTCATTACTACTCATCAGACCTGCGTGTTTTCTTCTATGGTTCCCTGCTCTCCCTCGTTCCCTAGCTGCCATTGTTTCCCTTTAACCTTGATCCTTCTCACGCTGCTCCACTATCGAACTGCCACTCCTCCCTGTGTCTTCCGCTGACTTGACCTCCTTCGCCATCATATGTCCCTTAACGTTGCTCCTTTCTCTACCATCGCTGCTTAACTTCTGCCCAAACCCGTGTTCATCCTTTCAGGTTCCTGTTGCAACTGCGTCCCTCCATTGCCATTCCTCGCTCCTTAACTTGCAAACGCAGTTCCATCGAAACTCTCCTTGCCTGCCGTCGAGCATCCCTCCGCAAGCCTGCATTCATATCTATGACAAAACATTACAACTTTTTTTTTTTAATTTGTATGGTTAGCATATTCATAGCATTTTTATGATTGAGGGTTAGACATTTTTAGTTTATGTATTTATGTTTTAGTTTAGAATTTTATTTTGTTTATATTCCTTAGGATAGGATTTATTTAGTTTCATTTTGTTTGATTTTTATTTTAAAACTAAAATTTCAAAAAAAAAAAATTCTAAAACATAAAAAAAAAGGGTTTTGATTTTGGTTTTTCTTTTTCAGGTTTTGATTTATTTTCATTTAGATTTTAATTTCTAAATTAAAAAAAAAAAAATAAAATTTCAAAAATCCAAAAAACATTTAAATTTTTGAGCGAATTAAATATGTTTGGTCATTTTTTAAAATTGAAAATCTTTTGTTGATCATTTCCTGCATTTAGTCTTGCGTAGCGTATTGAAGAATTCACCTAAGGAATTGTTAAACTTGAAATTCATTTTGGTGTCTTTTTGGGTGTTGAGGAAAGATATAACAACAAACTTTTGTGGTATTTGTCATTTTACTATAGTTAAATGTGCTTAAATTTTTATATTTAGAGATTAACTATTTGAAGGTGGTGAAATTTTCCTGAATTTGGTTCTTTAAGCATACATCTTTTAGTTCTGGGATCTGAACTTGTTAGCATTTAAATTTTGTGGTTATTTAAAGCATTTGTATCTTTTGAAATTTAATTGCTAAGACATTGTGCTTCTATAGAAAATCTTTCGTTATTGATTGAATTATTTAATGCTCGTTACATATCAGATATTTTGCAAATTTTTCAAGCAATTATTAATTATTTCATCATCAGCAACAACTAATTGATTACCTTGGGTCATTGACTCCATAAGGCACTGGTTGTAATCATTTAAAATTTAATCAAGTTCTAAGTCTCGCTAAGCCTTAATCAAGTATTCGATTGCTTCGTTGTGTCTCGTGAACTGGTTGATTCCCAACTAGTTTTCTTTTATCCCATAGGGTCTACCCCCCTTAGCCTGCTGTAGGGAGACGACTTAAACGGAGGGATCGGGGATCAGGGTGACAACCCCTGATCTGAGCGTTGTCGCGGTGCCTAGACACTCTGTACGACAACATTTTTTGGCGCTGTTGCCAGGGATAGAGTTTTTCTGTCCTTGGTTTCTTCGACATTCATCTCATTTCTTTCCTCTCATCCCTTTCGCCTCTCACCAGGATAAGTTCCTCGTCCTTGGCTCCTTGCTTTATGGTTATTCCATGTTAGACTTTTTGTTCGGGTGGAAACTCCACTTCATCTATCTTCCGCAATGGTGTATACTAGAAGACATCCAAGCAGTTTGGTTAATCCTGCTCCTGATCTTGAAAGGGTTCTCAGAGTACGATTACACAAACTCTCTTCTCGTACACTTCTTGTTAATCTCGTACAAGAAGCCCTCTCTGATATTCGCTTGCTTTTTACTAGCCCGGTTGAGCACGACATCATGGACATATTCGCCCCTTGCGATTTTTCTAATATTCAAGGTTATCCCAATGATATTCCAAAGCATGGGATGGATAAATTGCCTATCTTTCAGGGAAATAATGCAATTAGTGCTAACTCTCATCTGAAATCTTTTGGTTCATGGCTGGGTAAGTATGCAAGGGTTGTTGACTTTAATCATGAAGACGTAAAAATGACCCTTTTTGTTCTTAACTTGGAGGGGGATGCTTTAGATTGGTTTACGGAAAAGCCTCAAGATTCATTTGATTCTTTGCAATCGATCGTTAATGCCTTTAAGGAAAAGTATGGAGATAAGAGAGAAGGAAGGCATCTCGTAAAAGATATTAGTATCATATTAAAGAGAGAGAATGAGACCGCAGAAGAATTTAACAAGAGGTTTAATGATATTATTAAGGAATTACCTCAAGATTATAAACCTACCGACAAATCTCTTCGAGACTTTTATATTGATGCCTTTAGCCTTGAGCCCTCTTACGAGCTAAGAAGTGCTAAACTTCCTGATTATAGGGATTCTCAAGGTTTAGCAATAGAACTTGAGAAAGATAAGGCAGATCTGGGAAGTCTAAAATCCCAGATTTGATAGGTATTCAACGAAATTAAAAGAACCTAAAGGAAAAAAGGTTCAAGAACTTGATAACGACCTTGTTCAGAAATTGCTGCAAAAGATTGAAAGCATGGAGATTAACCAAGCGAAATTAACCTCCAACCATGCTAAGGAAATAGCTACTTCGTAGAATAGGTTGGTCCAATTGGAAAGAACTTAAACACAAAATTTCCAGCCCAGAAATAATAATAATAATCGGAATAATAATTGGTAGAAAAAGGGTCAATCTAGTGAGCAGAGACCACCTAATCCGTTTGAACATACTAATTTGGTTGATGATGCTCCACCTTACTGTCGGGAGTGTGATGCTCTTCATGAGGAGACTACTTGCCCCATTGTTAGAAGAATTTTGGATAATGGAATGTTTGGGGTAGGTAATCAAATAAATGTAGTGGGTAAAGAGTTTCCTTTGTCTATGAAACATTGGATGGAAGTTAAGGAAAATAGTTGAGATGTTATGTGTCCCACATCAACTTTTAGTATACATAATTGTGAGAATGAGAATGATATCATGGTTAGATTATATGGTGAAAAACCTTCTCCAGAGAAAATCATGGAAATTGCTAAAGATAAGGGTTTAACTTATCAAAGAAGGGATAAAGATCAAGGTGGGAATCAGGTTCCCCCTCGAATTTTTAACCCAGGTTCAAACTCTCGATTAGATGTTGATTTGGGAAGTTGGTTTAATAATGCAAAAATCTGAGTTCCTACTCCGAGATTGTGAAAATTCCTTCCCAAAGAGCTAAGTTACTAAAAGCTATTGAAGGTCCTCAAGTAAATGTTTCTCAACAGAAAGCCCTGGAGGTTGATTATCAGGATGCTCCTATATATTTGCAAAGTTTAGATTCAGATAACAAGGATCATCAACCATTCTTTATCACTTTGATGGTCAATGCATATAAATTGAATAATTGCATGCTGGATTCTAGTGCATCAGCGTACGTCATGACCAAGAGGGTCATGGAACAACTTAATTTAAGAGTTTCTAGGCCTTACTACAATACATGTGCCATGGATTCTAAGAAGATTGAAGTTCACAGTTTGATCAAGGATTTACAGGTTCATTTATCAGTTTACCCTGACATTATGATTGTTATGGACATTGTTGTTGTTGATGTGCTTGATGCTTGGGGTATGCTTTTATCTAGAAAATGGGCCTTTGATTTAGGAGGGAGTATTCAAATGAATTGGTCATATGCTATGATTTATTCTCCTAGAGGTGATGGATTTGTGAGACTTAATAGAGAGCTCGAGAGAAGATTCCATATTGAAGACTCTAAGAGACCTCATAATGAGAAAATTAAAGAACAATCTGACATTGGGAATTATGCTATCATGTCTAATTTTATAGTTCTTTCTGATGATAAGGGTGATAAAAAGATTAGGGATCTCAATGATAAAGTTTGGTACATGTATTTTGATGGTGCATCGTCCAGACATGGTAAAGGTGCAGGAATAGTATTAAAATCTCCCCTTAGTCATATTTTCAAGTTTGCCTATCGATTGGAATTTGAAGCAACCAACAACGTTGCTGAATATGAAGCTTTGTTGTTGGGTCTTGAGTTGGCAAAGGCTTTAAGAGTTAAGTTGCTTAGCATCAAGGGGGGTTCTGACTTAATTATCATGCAAATTAAAAATAAATTTACATGCAAAAATCAAAGGTTAAAGAACTATCGAGATGCTGTATGGGATACTAGGGAATACTTTGATGCCCTTGACCTTGAGGCAAACCCAAGAGAGCATAATAGTTCGGCGGATGAGCTTGCTGTACCTGCTTCTACTTTGCAATTATCTAATGGGCTGATTAAGGATAAGATAAAAATGGAAGTTATATTTAGGCTTTCTGTTCCAGATAACTCAAAGCATTGGTAAATTTTTGATGACGAGAAACAAGTGATTCATTTTCTTGATAATTTGGATGAGTTTGAAAAATTTCGGATAGATTCTAAGGAGGATGGATCTGATGATCATGAGGATATCATAAATCCTACTCCTAGGAATGTGGTTTCTTTAGAGCAACACTTTGACTGGCATGATGCCACAAAGTTGAGAGAGGAAAATAAAATGGATCCAGGCGAATACATCGAGGTAAACATTGGTACTTCTAGGGATCCAAAGATTGTTAAAATTAGTAAGGGTACTAATGTTGAAGAAAGAAAAAAGTTAACCAATTTACTTCGTGAATATCGGGATGTTTTAGCATTTTCTTATGATGAATTGAAAGGTTATAGGGAATATATCATGGAACACACTATCCCCTTGAAAGATGAAAATGCTAAACCTTTTCGTCAAAAGCTTAGGCAGATAAATCCTAAGTTAGCCCCTTTGGTTCAAAAGGAGCTTTCAAATATGCTTGTAGCAGGGATTATTGCTCAGACGAGGCATTCAACATGGTGTTCCAAGCTGGTGATTGTTAGGAAAAAGAATGGTACAATAAGACTTAGTGTCGATTTTCGAAACCTTAATCTAGCATGTAAGAAAGATAATTACCCTTTGCCAAACATGGAGACTATGTTGCAAAGAGTAACTGGTTCTGGAATGATGTCATTGCTAGATGGTTTTTCTGGATATAATCAAGTATGGATTAAGACGGAGGATCGTCACAAGACTACATTCACCACACCATGGGGTACTTTCGAATATATTAGAATGCTGTTTGGATTAACCAATGCTGGGGCTACGTTTCAAAGGGCTATGGATTATGCCTTCAAAGGTTTGATTGGGAAGTTTATCGAAATTTACCAGGATGATCTTACAGTTTTTCTAAAGATGGTATTAGTCATATAAGTTATTTTCGGCAAGTTTTTGATAGATGTAGAGAGTACGAGATTTCTTTAAATCCGGCCAAGTCTGTTTTTGGAGTAACTGAAGGGAGATTACTTGGTCACATCATTTCTAAAGATGGAATCAAGATTGATCCTAAAAGAGTTGAGGCAATCCAAAAGATTCCTCTTCCCCATAATCTTAATCCTTTCAGTCTTTTCTTGGAAAAACAAATTTTCTTAGAAGGTTTATTCTAAATTACGCAGAAGTAGCTAAGCCTATTCAAAGTCTTCTGAAGAAAGATGTAAAATTTGTTTGGCAAGAAGACGGCAAAAGGGCTTTTCAGGAAATCAAAGGCACTATTGCAAGAGCCCCTGTTTTAGTTAGTCTCGATTACTCTAAGGATTTCATGATTTTCTCTTTCACTTCCAAGGATACCATTGCTGGTGTCTTATTGCAAAAAAATAAAGATGGTCACGAGCAGCCTATTGCTTTCATGAGTAGAGCGCTTCAAAATTTTGAATTAAAGTACCAATACCATGGAAAAAGAAGCCTATGCCTTAGTCAAATCTCTTAAGCATTTCAAAACTTATGTGGGTTATTCTAAAATTATCGTTTTTGTCCCACATTCTGCTGTTAAAGATATATTAACTCAAACTGATTGCTTAGGGACTCGTGCTAGGTGGGTTACTAAAATACAAGAATATGATTTAGAGATTAGACCCACCAAGTTAGTCAAAGGCCAAGGCTTGGCTCAAATGATGACCGAAGGTAATGAAAAAGCTCTTGGTTTGATTTGTCTTAACGATTCATCTTCGCCTAAGTTGCAGAGATTAGGAGAGCATGAGTGGTACAAAGACATTGTTTATTACCTGATAAATCTCACGTCTTAACCATTTAGTCGCTCATAAGAGAAGGGCTCTTAGATTAAAAGCCACTAAGTATTGCCTCATGAAGGATGGCCTTGGATGGAGAAATCCTGAGGGCATTGTACTTAGGTGTGTTGATGAAATTGAGTCCAAGAAGGTAGTTTCTGAGTTTCATTCAGGATTTTGTGGTGGTCATTATGCTGCTAGAACTATTGCCCACAAAATTTTGAGAGCTGGTTATTATTGGCCTTCGATTTTTTCTGATGTGCATAAGTTTGTTAGGAGTTGTCAAGCCTGCCAACTGTTCACTGGGAAACAGAAGCTTGCTGCTTTGCCCTTACAACCTGTCGTTGTGGAGGCACCTTTTTAGCATTGGGGTCTGGACTTCATTGGGAAGTTTCATGAAAATTCTAGCAATGGCTACTCATGGATTTTGACTGCTACCGATTATTTCACTAAATGGGTTGAAGCCATCCCTGCTAAGAATGCCATTGAAAAGGTCATTATGGATTTCATTGAAAATAATATCATTACTAGATTTGGTGTCCCTGCTAAGATCACTACTGATAAATGCCAAGGCTTTTAGTTCTTCAGAATTTTCGTCTTTTTGTTTCAAGTATGGCATTGTCTTATCTCATTCATCAAATTACTATCCTCAGGGTAATGGTCTTGCTGAATCAAGTAACAAAAATCTCATAACCATTATCAAGAAGATAGTAGGAGATAATAAAAGATCTCGGGATAGCAAAATCAAGTATGCTTTATGGGCAGATAGGATTACTAAAAAGAAAGCTACTGGTAAAAGTCCCTTTGAATTAGTTTATGGGTTGGATGTAACTTTACCTGTGCACCTGAAATTGCCAGCTTATCAACTCCTTCAACATTTTTCCACTAATAAAGATGTTGTTCAAAACAGAATTGATCAAATTGTGGAGTTGGATGAAACCCGTAGAACATATTTTGATAATATATGTAAAAGTCAATCTAACATTAAGAAAAGCTTTGATAAATCATCTCGATCTAGATCTTTGCAGGTTGGAGATATGGTGCTCCTTTGGGATTGCAAGAATGAAAAACCAGGAAAACACAAGAAATTTGACAGTTTGTGGCTGGGACCATACATTATCAGAGACATCACTGGACCAAACACATTCTACTTGAGCAGATTGGATGGCGAACCACTTGATTTACCTGCAAATGGCTAAATTCTCAAGCTATTCTTCAAAGATGACATCTGATGCCATGGGGCATCCTTTGTATTGTATTTCTAACCCTACTCCTTGTCTTTTCATCATTTCATTTCTATTTTTGGATTAGATTTACTTTTCATGTTACTAGATAGTTAATAAATGAAGAGCTTATATCTTTCCTATGCTTAATGTTATATGATGATTTTTGGATGGACGCTACTTATGTTTTGTCGTGTGTTGCGTGGATGCAGATTCTGGATTTTCACATTCCTACATTGCAACAACGTGTCTCCAAGTAGAGCCAGATGTTGACCACTACGTGTCAACAACCCATAGCAATACAACCCCTTTTTTTGCAAAAGGGATAGCACTTGATCAATGTGTCCGTGCCGTTTGACTATCATCATCAGCCTGATCATGTTATATTGTAAACCTAGTCTCCATGTGTAAATTGTAAATAATCTCAGCAGATCTGTGTCATGTATGTAATTGCCTAGGTAAACGTAATTTTCTAGTGATGATCTACGTTCTGGAAGGTTTTTTGTCTCACTGATTTATGATCGGTAGAGTTTTCCTTCAGCCTTACCCCAAAGCCGGAATGGATTTTGTCATTAGAATCTTAGGGGAGTCCTAGTGTGCTAGATCGAGTCTATGTAAAAGTGATTTGGGAATAATCCTAACTATTTGGTTAGGTTATTTTATTACAAATTGCTTGATCTGCTAGATTATGGTTGTGTCACAGAACTGGGTAGTCTATGAGGGTCTATATCAAATGGGTTTTCCCCCTTGAGATGTAAAAATGCAAAAAATCATGATGTAAAATGTCTTGAGGGTTAGAAAAATAATTCATCCCCTCATAAGTCCTAGGCCATAAGTAATTTTAAATTTTCCAAAGTCTAAATTCGAGGGCCCTTTAAAAAATTAAATTTTAAATGGTCCAGGGACTAAGGTTAATTGATTATTTTGCTAAAATTTTATGCCCTTGGTCCCTAGGGCTAAGTCAAATTCAAAATTTTGAGGAAATTAATTAAAAAATTTAATTTTTGAATTAATTAAAATGCATTTAATTGATAATTTCGAATTTCTTCAATATTTTAAAATTTCGACGGATGAGATTAAAAGAAATTTTGATATTCATCAATGATCGAAATTACTTTGACAAAGATCACTCAAACTAGTCGTTGGAAGATTTGTCTTTAAATAGGAGGTCAGCTTTTAGTTGAGATCATTCGATTTTGGAGTCGTGTGCTAAGTGAAAGCTCTCTTGTAATCGTTTTTTCATGTGCAATAAAGAAAGACTTTGGGGTTAATCTCTGTTGGTGTTACTCTTCGTGGGGATGCTGTAAGATGTTTTATTTTCATGCATAGATTTCTTTTAGCCATTGATGATAGCTTTAAGAAGAATGATTTAAGCACATGTATCTTGCTTGATCACTAGGGTTTTGAATGGTAGTTTAAATTCTAAATATAATGGCAGGTATCTCCATTTAATTTGAATTTTATTATCGTTTTCTCTCTCTACGTTAATGGTTGAATTGAGTTGTGCAAGAAATTTCTTGATTCTAAGATCATCGGGCGTTTGGGGAAGTTTTTAGTTAGACCAACCAACTCCTGATTATCATTTTCTGAAGGGCCCAGCTTGATTGGATCCCAGGCTTGTCATTAGAACTTCCATTGTTGATGCATGAAGGGTTTTTATCTAAAGCACCTCACTTTAAACTTAAAATTAAAAAAAAAAATGTGTGGCATAATGATAGATCTGGCTACTTAGAGCCTCCAGCTTGTAATTATTGTAATTATTTAACTGGGTTTTTTAGGGTTTCAATTTCATCATTGTATATATTGTTTCTAGGTATTTTGTTTTTGTCATTGCAGGTTGCAGATCTGAAGGTGAAGTTCAATCTTGAAGCCAGATCTAGGCCCTGGAGGGTAAGATCTGGCCTCAAAACCAGTTTTTTGTAGGTGTATAGTGCTGCTGCCTGGGGTTTCATTGCTGCAGAAAAAGTTCGAATTTTTTTTAAGGCCCACAGGCCTTGCTGTTGCCATATATCTGTGCTTTCTCTCCACGCGTGTTCCTTCTCTGAGTTTCCTCAAACCCACAACCCTTTTTTCTCCCCCACACATTTTTCCTTCTACGCATCTCTTTGACATTGCATACCCATCACATTGCTGTCTTTCCTTGCGTATTCCCTCTCCTCACTGTCAAGCTCTTCCACAACTGCATATCCCCGTGTCCTCCCTCATCCGTTGCCACACCTCCATCTGCAACTACCCATCGGGCTCCCTGCGCAACTCCTCAGCCATCTTCCCAATCAAATCCCCACGTAGCTATCTCCGACTGTCATCAAGTTACCCAAACAATGGGCAGTCTTCCCTCTGGCAACCTGAGTCTTCTCCTGCAAGCCTGCAGATTCCTTTCGCTGCCATACAAGCTCTAGATCCGCATTCAATCGACCTCCAAACTTACAAACAAATCCATTGAACCTTCATCACAGCCTCCATTGATGCTTTCAACGACTCCACGCAGTCATTACTGCTCCTCATCAGACTTGCGTGTTTTCTTCTATGGTTGCCTGCTCTCCCTCGTTCCCTAGATGCCATCATTTCCCTTTAACCTTGATCCTTCTCATGCTGCTCCACCATCGAAGTACCACTCCTCCCTGCGTCTTCAACCGACTCGACCTCCTTCGCCGCCATACATCCCTTAACGTTGCTCCTTTCTCTCCCATCGCTACTTGACTTCTGCCCAAACCCTCGTTCATCCTTTCAGGCTCCTGCTACAACTGTGTCCCTCCATTGCCATTCCTCGCTCCTTAACCTGCAAACGCAGTTCCGTCGAAACCCTCCTTGCCTGCCGTCGAGCATCCCTTCGCAAGCTTGCATTCATATCTATGACAAAACATTATGACCTTTTTTTTAATTTGTATGGTTAGCATATTCATAGCATTTTTATGATTTAGGGTTAGACATTTTTAGTTTATGTATTTAGGTTTTAGTTTAGAATTTTATTTTGTTTATATTCCTTAGGATAGGATTTATTTAGTTTCATTTTGTCTGATTTTTATTTTAAATCTAAAATTAAAAAAAAAAAAAAATCTAAAACATAAAAAAAGGGGTTTTGATTTTGGTTTTTCTTTTTCAGGTTTTGATTTATTTTCATTTAGATTTTAATTTCTAAATCAAAAAAAAAAATATTAAAATTTCAAAAATACAAAAACATTTAAATTTTTGAGCGAATTAAATATGTTTGGTCATTTTTTAAAATTGAAAATCCTTTGTTGATCATTTCCTGCATTTAGTCTTGCGTAGCGCATTGAAGAATTCACTTAAGGAATTGTTAATCTTGAAATTCATTTTGGTGTCTTTTTGGGTGCTGAGGAAAGATCTAACAACAAATTTTTGTGGTATTTGTCATTTTTCTATAGTTAAATGTGCTTAAATTTTTATATCTAGAGATTAACTATTTGAAGGTGGTGAAATTTCCTGGATTTGGTTTTTTAAGCATACATCTTTTAGTTCTGGGATCTGAACTGGTTAGCATTTAAATCTAAGTTGCAGGAAACATGGGTCCAGGGTCCGTTTTTGTATGGAAACGAGGAAACCCATACGGTACAGCCCGAAAACTCGTTTCCGGCTGTACTAGCACATTTCTCGAGGAGGAAATGTGGCCAGTACAGCCGGAAACGAGTTTTCGAGCCGTACGTCGGAGTTTCCTCTTGTAAGTTTACTTTTTCTTGTATTTTTTTTTAATTTTTTCGCTTCTAATTTTTTATCGAGCGACTCAAATATCCTCTAGATGCTTCTAGATGTTTCTCAATTTATAAAAAAGGGATTTCTTTGAGTGGGGCAGCCAAATGTTCAAGCCTATGGCCCTAGTGTTGATATGCAGTTTATGGTAATGTTAAATTCTTAAAGTAAAAGTGATATTCTCCTTTATTTTTCATTTTCATCCTTTTACTTAAATTTTTAACATTACCATGAAATGACTTAGGATGTTTGAGAGTGGTTTTGCCCTCATTGGATTTCATATGGAGCAAGTAGAATTTTAGATCTCACTCAAAATCTAGCAGACTTAACCTGTTTTTCAGGATTTCAGGATTGGGGGGATTGCAATGTTTCCATTGGATTTTGTCATGTACTAGGGTATGGAACTTGTATTTAATCAAGAGAACCAAGCCCTCTATGCATGGGAGACTCCCAATAATCAAGAACATGTAGGGTACTAGGGTATGAAACTTTTATTTAATCAAGAGCACTAAGGTCGTTTGACTATGTAGGTGGAGACTCCCAATCAAGCACGAGACAAGAAATTAGAAATTTCTCTTGGCTGATTTTGGATATTTCTATTTTCATTATGTGATCATTCATGAGTAAATGTGATGTAAATTTAGAGACTTATAGTTTATGCATTGACAATTTAATCATAATGTAATAAATTAGAATGTATCATATAT
>APFE030213537.1:227972-239340 GCA_000404065.3 Pinus taeda | reverse complement strand
GGGGGGGGGGTCATGTTTCGTACCCGTGCCTGTTTCGGAAACTCGTACCCATTTCCCCGTTTCGTGCAACTTAGATTTAAATTTTGTGGTTATTTAAAGCATTTGCATCTCTTGAAATTTAATTGCTAAGACATTGTGCTTCTATAGAAAATCTTGCATTATTGCTTGAATTATTTAATGCTCATTACATATCAGATATCCTGCAAAATTTTCAAGCAATCATTAATTATTTCATAAGCAGCAATAGCTAATTGATTACCTTGGGTCATTAACTCCATAAGGCACCGGTTGTAATCATTTAAAATTTAATCAAGTTCTAAGTCTCGCTAAGCCTTAATCAAGTATTCGGTTGCTTTGCTGTGTCTCCCGAACCGATCGATTCCCAGCTGGTTCTCTTTTATCCCATAGGGTCTACCCCCCTTAGCCTGTTGTAGGGAGATGGCTTAAACGAAGGGATCGGGGATCAGGGTGACAACCCTCGATCTGAGCATTGTCGTGGTGCCTAGACACTCTGTGCGACAACAGGCTGATTTAGAGCTGTAGTTTGAAAGGACTACAGATGGGCAGGATCCTTGAGGAGCCCACCTCTCGAATCAATTCCTTGCTACGGGAGCCCAGATCAGAACTAGCAGGATGTACCAGTGTCAATTGGTGCAGGGGAGTGCCAGATTGACAGTTGTAGAGGCTAGGAGCGCCGGAGACTGAGCAGCGCAGAGCAAGATGGCATAGAGCAGAGGTCAAAAACAACACAAAGGCTTCAGAGGGTCAGCGTAGAGACTAGCAGTAGTCATAACTTCAACAATGAGATGCATATACTTAACACTTGTTCAGTAATTTGGGATGCTTTTCCATTGCTGATACAATAGCAATAGGAGTTGGAGAAGGTTGCAGTGGAGATGTAGTAATTGGCTGTGGCAGTGGCAACAACAACACAAATGCAGAATTTCAGAGTGAGTTGCAGTACAGATGCAGTGTTGACAATGGCAGGGTCAACAACAATACAGATGTAGCATTTGCGCAGTAGTTGGTGGGTAGAGATGTTAGACATCAACAACGTAGAAGGAGATGTTACAGAACAGAGTGATGCTTCAGCAAGGTGCATTTCGAGAGCACATTCCTCGCTAAGAGGGAGTGCTGATTTTTGGTAGCTTTGGATGTGCTCCAAGTCTCAAAATGTGCAGGGAGGCTTAGACACGTGCATTTTCCAATACCCAGAAATCGTTTTGGGAAATTCCACTCGGAGACAGTTTTATTAAAATAATTAATTATTTGTAATGGGACCCTAAGTCTAAACTTAGGAAATTAAAATAATTAATGGGTATTAATCTAAGTTGTGGGTGTAACTTCTAGAAGAAGATGAGGATCAAGCCAAAATGATCTAAGCCTTCGATTAGAAGTTAATCTGGGCCGTTGGTTCTCCAACAAAAAGATATAAGAATAGATTTGAGGGGCACTTAGAGAACACAGACAAAGAAGATCATAAATTCGATTTTCTGAAGCAGAGCAACTGCCAGAGAGATTTTCGATAGTGATCTTTTGCAGAGAGGGGCAAGGATAGTATCCGAAGGGAGATCTTTCTCGGTCGGAGAATTCTTAGCAGAGAAGGCAGAGAGAGATCCAACAATGGCAGCATAGAGCTAGAGAGGCTTACGCAAGGCCACGTAGAAGCCAAGAGGGAATCTAAAAATCAGCTGAAGGAATCGATTGCAGAAGCCTGAAGACGGGGTATGAGTCTGGGAGGTGAAAATCGAATTTCCCGAGTAGTAGATTGATCAGTGGAAGGGGTGACACTGTCCCAAGTGGGTGTGACGCTGGGCTAATGCAGTGACTACGCAGAGGTAGCGCAGAGGCAATTCATTCAGTGGCTGGATAAGCCAAGATTTCCAGTGATAGTGTGAGGTAACGTCACTTGTCTTTCTGTGAATGATATTCTCTATATCTGGATTGGGGGGAAGGCATCTAGAGATTGTATTCAGAAATTACTACTGCATAATAATAAAACCCTCAGCTGCTGCACCGATTTTCCCGCATTGGGTTTTTTCGGGGACATTTGTCCAAAATCAACGATGTCACTTGTGTTGTGTATTTCTTTCTTGTGCAGTTCTTGTTTCCGCATATAATTTAATTTGTGAAGGCTGCAGTGTATTGGTTTCGATATTTACTATAGAACACATTGAATAATTTGTTCAGTTATTCAACAAATAGAAGAAACTTAATCAGTTGCCGCAGTAGAAATTTGGGTCTCCAAATTTCCACAGCCCCGAGCAGTTATGAAGAAAAATCAATCAAAGGCAAAAGGCATATGAAGAAGGGTGGAAAAACAAAGGTCGGGGTAACTCATGTACCATGATTTTCTCCCTCCTACATATATACCCAGGCGCGGGCTTTCCTTATTATAGGTACCCTTGTACCATGGCATGTAGCCTAAATCATTCTCTTGATCCCACTCCATTGCATCACTATATCATTTGCCACCTACCACCTGATGGATGTACCATCGATATGTCACCCCCTTTAAAGGTTGAAACCACCTAATAGGGTCTTTGATTAACCCCATTTTTGAGCTTGGAGACACTTGTTCATGCCAAAGCCCACTATGAAAGGGCATGCCATCATGAAGTGTCCCATTGGTTCCATGAATTTATAAGCTCTTTTACTTGATTATTTTGATGATTTATTATATTGGAGGGCAAGGGGACGCATTGGATCTTATGCAGGATTGCAGGTGGGTCTCCATTTGGGGCGTGGTTTCCCTGTACGGGGTCTTAGCACTCCAGAGGGCTACATCGACACTTGTAGGGTGAGTGTTGAGAGCCATGGGCCTCCACCATGGAATAGCGTATTTCATGGATCCCCAACATCACTCATTGATTGCATGTATTCCACCTTTTGGATAAGGATGTTGTACTTGGTTTACCATGCCCAACCAGCTCAACATTTGCACCATACACTTGGCAGATGTTCCAGGGTCTAGATGAGGTTGTGTCTCATTGCAGGGGACAAAAGGAAGGTTTAGGTCATTATCCTAGCCCTTACAGATGGTTTATAGGAATTTTCGATTGATTTGGAGACCCGTGAGGATGTCCTTGTGCCCCCAAACCCACTTGGGAGGACTACAGGGACTTGCTTGGAAAACAAGGTGCCAACTCCTTGTTCACTATGTTTGGAGTCCATTCTCACATCATGGTACACTCAGGACTTTATTAGGCCTTCTCAATGGCCCAACGACTTATTATATTGATCATTATGCCCTCTTGGGAGACTTATTTTTTTGTTATTTAGCTATCTTGTTGGGCTTGTCACCAAGGATGTTGTTATTGCACATTATTTTATTATTTGGGGCTTAATTAGGCCAAATTAGGCAAATCAAACTCATTAGAGATTGTATAAATAGATGAGAGGTGATCCATTCTCTCATCATCACTTGGATTTGGGTTTAGTAGCTACTTGAGAATTTCACATTCCCTTTGGAGGACGAGTTTGGTTTCATGGATGAATTTTGATGTATGGATTCTATCTTCTTGATCTTGGAGCTTCATTATTGGCATAATTTGATGATTGGTTATACTCATTTGTACATGTAAGTGATATTTTTCATGATTATTTTTGTTATTTATTTGTCTAATGAAATGTTGCTGGGATTTTCGCTATTTAAGTATGAAATTCAATGCTTTTCTATGCGAAATTGTGGAAATTTTTGATCTTTTGTAGCGTTGCATCATTGCATCATTGCATGGGCCATGCATGAATGGGTGGACGTTCTTAGAGATTATTGTTGTTGAATACATCTTGTTAAGTCATCAATTATTGCATATTGAAGTATAAAGACCTTAAGTCGCTGCTCTCATGCCCTAATGCCATGCGAAGTTGATTGACGACCTCCTTGATTGGGTAAAACCTTTCCAAACAATAAATTCTCTTAGACTCCATCTCTTCCACAGAATAAGGCACTATTCCTTCCATAGGTGATCACTTTTAAAGAATATTTCTCTTACCTGTTCTTCTCTTTCTAGGCCTAGCCTCCATAGGCCACCTAGGGCATCATTTTTCTCTCGTTTTAGCCATAAAAAAACTTCAATCTCTTGTTCATAATTACGCTAGGGTTTTCTCTAGAGGCCCTCCAAGTTTCCAGAAATTCTGTGTGGGATCTTGAGATAAAGCAAGTCCTAGCTCAAGGATCGTTCCTTGCCCTAGGTTTCCCTTGGCTAGTGTCCTCATTTGGATCATTGCGTTTAATTCTCCAAAGAAAATTTGTCCTTTGATCCTCTTCTCTTCTATAATTAGGTCAAGCCCTTCCTTTGTTGATTAACTCCACATCCTTGACCTAATCTTGGGTCCACTTGGTCCTGTGTGGTCCCACAACTTTACAACTCTAATTCCATAAAGATCACATAAAGGCCAATTCTCCATAAGGATTTTCGAGTCTAGGAACCTTCTTGACAAGACATTCCCAAACCCTAGCTTCAAAGATCCTCTTAGCCCTTCCTAGATAGCCTATCACCTTGCTTTCCAAGTAAGAAAGCCATATAATTGAGTCTCTCTTGTGAATAGGTCTTGGGAATCACCCTTCATTTTTCCATTGACATATTCGTTATTGTGATTCCTCTTATACGAGGTCTCCTCCCATCGATGAAAGTCTGTAAAAAGTAGGGAGCCTTCGTTGAGGTGAAAGTGGGCTATCGGTCCATTGTTGCCCCTTGACCTAGTAGTTGCTCTATAGGATCCCCTCCTAGGACCCTTGGTAGTTTGAGCAATAACAAGGCCGACTTGTGGGCCTATTATTTTTGAGTTTAATGATTTATCCTCCTTTTGAAATCAACTTGCTTTTGGAGCCCAAAATTAATCTTAGATCAAAATACTTGTTTTAACCATTTTATCTTTGACCATCACAAGTGAATCAATTAAAAATAAATTTGCCACACCTTCCAATTATTGGGGCTTTTGACAACATGAAGGGGTTCACCAACTTAAATTGGACATATCGCTCAAACCGTAGGGCATCTTGCGATGTTCCACATACTGCTGGAATCAACAAGACAAGGAGAATTCGATGAAGGTCATCTTGACCACAAGGACCATAAATTTCCTTGTCAAGTTTGTCATCAAAGGCGGGGCATGTGCGGGGTAAGGGATCCAAACCCTAGAGCTAGGGTTTCATCAATGCATCATCTCATCCATGTAGGTTAGCATACCATGGACATCAATGATGATACCCTGCATCCGCTTTGACATCAATGACAACATACTCAACACTTGTCCCCCTTTCATATGGTTCCAACGGTTTTATTGATGCATTTACTGTGTTCTATATGCTTGGGGGATTACTATGGGAAAGCGCCCCAGGTCATTTGGATTGGCATAGTATGGTATATTTAGCATATACACTTCATTTGGAGTAAGCATTCTGCCGTTGTACTTTGTCTTATAATTGATCAAGCTCTCACATTAGTTAAGCTTTGATGAGAATGGATGATACTTGGCTACATTGGATGGATGCCCTAGTGCCTGGGGATTGATTTGGCATGAGAATGAGATCCGTGTTTGAGGAGAGCACTCTTCGTGTACACTAATTTTTTATGGTTTTAATCCTTCTCAATGGCGGCTATGTTTGACATGGTGTTGCATGGTTTGAGCCTCATTATGTGCACATCGTTGCTTGATTGAATACCCTTGGCACATGGATCAAGTTGAAGAGCCATTCTTAGTGGAGTTCTCCAATGATTCCCTCGTATTTGCACATATGTTGAGGCATGGCCACATGATTTTGATTGCTTCATGGGGCTGCCCCATTGCCTTATGGATCTAGTGGATTAATTTGGTAATCTTGCATATGTATTCATGCCTTGGCACACATGTTGAGGTCACCCTATGTTTGAGGAGTTGTTTTAGCAACTAAAGGACCATTGCTTGCGCACTTATAATGAGATCCACTTTTGGAGGAGTTTTGAGGGGAATCCTAGCTCAAGAGCAAATATCTTATGATAGAGTGCATATATTGTTGGCAGATCAGTGCAAGTAGATGTAGAATAGCCATGGGATTTCCAAATGGTGGTCATAGTGGAAGTTTTGACAAATATTGAGCAAGTTATGGTGGTTACAAATATGCTGTATTAAAATTCTTGCTGCATTTTGACCAACTTTTTGAGGAACACCCCACCTTTGTTGCTTGAGCATTTTGGTTATTTGGGAAGAGTGAAATTAATTCATTCCCATGGTGTATGACATCTTGCACATAGAGGAAAGCTTTGTGTGTTTTGAAGTTGTCTTTGAAGGAGCTGTCCACCTTGGAGAGACCATGTGTGACATAGCTACCTTATTATTTTATGCATTATTAACTTCTTATTGAAGCACGAGGTAGCTTTGGAAGGTCTTTTACATGAGCTTGGTATCTTAGCATGTAGGAGATGGTTAATTGCTTCTTTAGGTGCATGCTTGGTGGAGTAAGTGGTTTGTAACTTCTTTCCTAAGTCTAACTTAGGAAAAGTACAATAATTAAAGTCATTTATTATTGTGGACTATTAAGCCAAAGTACTAAGGATAAATAGTAAAATTATTTAAGTGACTTAGATATAATCTCAACTGTTTACCTCAAGTGAGGCAAGATCTAATCTTAATCGTTAATCACTTAGGAGATTAGGGTTAAGGATTTGGCTTGATGAAGATCATAAAGAGAAGCCTAAGGGAGAGGTGAAGACACAAGACAAGAGGCAACTACTGCATTTTGAAAAAGCAATTTTCTCAAAGAGGGAGAGTGATTTTCTCTAGAGTTAGAAGCTCATCTAGACTGAGGAGAAAGAGGGAGAGTGCAGGGTGATTTAGGAGTATTTTTAGGTGGCTAAGATTTGGAGATTTAGGGAGGTCTGAACTGCTAAGTGTGAAGTAAACTACGAATTGGAGAGGCCGATTTATCTAGGGCCAAATTCTCCTGGTTGAGTTTCTTCAAGGGCTGATTTCTTGAGTGGTGAAATTCCTTGGGCCGAATTATTCCTCGTGGGGCCGACTTATAGGTTCCAATCTTTGCATTTTTTTGTGCATTTTCTCTATGCGTTGAAACCCAATTTTCCTAATATTATTGAATGAAGGAGAATTGTTATGGGTGTTCATTTGTTGTTGTGATGTGATTGATCTGCCAGTTTTTATTTTTTTGTTGCATACGAATTTCTGGATGTTAAAAATACCAATGATTTTAATTTTCATCAATTCAGAAATTTTCTGGGTAATAAAATAATTTTTTGGGAATAAATAATTGTTGAGAGAAATTTAACACTTCTCGTGGAGGTAGTTATGAAATATTGCTATTTTAGTATTATTGATTGGAGAAAAAGTGGATCTAAACCAACTATTGCTCTTTTAGTGGGGTAGTTGTTGAGGAATTTAGGGGATTTGATATTGTATTATTTTCCCTTGGAGAAAGAGATGGATCTAGATGCTGTTAACATATTTTATTGTTTTCCTTGTAGATTGTTATCACACAAATCTATGTCCCCAAACTCGCATGACACTTTTAGATAGTCAATCCTATCACAATTGAAAGTCTCTTTGTTCAGATTTGTGTTTTCCAATATTAGGGTGTGTCCCTATATGATGTATGCTGTCATCCACTTAATATTTCTGCCTTAAACTTCAATTTGATTAACATACTCAAGTTTCACTTTTGACTTGTTGATGAGCAATCAAAAGTGAAGTAATTCTTAAAATAAAATCTGTAATGGTTGAAATCAAATCTTCAAAAGTAATAGTGGCAACAAAATTGAAAGTGATGCAAGAAACAATTGTGTGACTTAAGTGAAATAATTCAAAACAAGTGCACTTCAATATATGATCACTTCACATAAAATTTTGTTCAATGGCTTCCAATACATTCAAAGAGTTGGAATCAAACACAATTGAATAAAATCACAGATTACCCAAGAAGTTGGTTGCACCATAATGAGTAGTAGGTGACAGGTTGCCATGAATTTGTTCACTTGTAGTGGAGGTAGTGGTCTGAGATAATAAAGCATGGAAAAGTGAGATCTCCACTACTGCCAAAGCATCTCAGAAAAAATGTCCAACTCTTGTGTTGCTTCTCTAATATGCACATATGGAAGAAACATCTCCTCCCTCAAACTAGTCGATCCAATGGTCCTGTTACCGCTCAAACTAGCAGGGGTCCTAGGAGGAGATCCTACATGACAACTACTAGGTCGAGGGCAACGACAGAGTGATAACCCACTGTCACCTTAGTTAAGGCTCCTTGCTGTTTACAAGCTTTTACTGATGGGAGGAGGCCCGGTATATGAGGAATCACGACGATGAATATATCTATGGAAGGATGAAAGGTGATTCCCAAGGCCTATTCACAAGAGAGACTCAATTGTATGGCTTTCTTGCTTGGGAGGCAAGGTGGTAGGCTCTCTAGGAAGGGCTTAAAGGATTCTTGAGGCTAGGGTTTGGGAATGTATCTTGAAGAGATGTTCTTTATGCCTAGAAATACTTATGGAGACTTGGTCTTTATGTGATCTTTGCGGAATTGGAGTTATAAAGTTGCGGGACCACACAGGACCAAGTGGAGCCAAAATTAGGTCAAGTAAGTGGAATTGATCACTCAAGGAGGGACTTGACTAAATGGTGGAAGAGAAGAGGATCAATGGGAAAATATTCTTGGAATAAAATGCAAGGATCTAATTGAGGTCACTAGATAAGGGAAACCTAGGGCAAGAAATGGTCCTTGAGCTAGGGCTTGCTATATCTTGAGATCCCACCATCGAATTTGCTTCAAATTTGGAGGGCCTCTAGATCGAACCTTAACACAATTGTGGACAAAAAATCGAAGTGTTTGGATGACTAGATTGTGAGGTAATTGGTTCCCTAGGTGACCTATGTAGGTTAGGCCTAGAAAAGAGGGAGGTAAAAAGAATAAGTGTTGAAAATGATCATCAATGGAGGATTAGTGCCTTGTCCTTTGGGCGAGATGGAGTTAAGGAAAATTTTAATATTTGGAATGGATTCACTCAATCAAAGAGGCCATTAAAACAACTTCGCATGGCATTAGGGCATCATAATAGCTGCTTCAAGGTATTTATACTTTGACTTGCAATATTTTATGACTTATCAAGGTTTATTTAACCTAAATCATCTCTAGGAACATTCGCTCAATCATATATGGCCCATGACATGATGCATCTAAAAGATCACAATTTCGACAATTTCACATAAGAAAAAGCAACAAATTTCAACCTAGTATAGCGAAAATCCTAACAACATGCATGTGAAAAAGTAAATAATAGGAATCACATTAAAAGAGCACTTACATGTATTAAAGAGTATATCAAATCATCAATATATGCCAATAGAGAAGCTCCAAGACAAATAGAGATAACCAAACATCAAAATTCATCAATATGATCCAAACTCGTCCTCTAAAAGGTATAGTGAAAATCTCACAAGAGGGAATAACCCCATCCAAGTGATGATGATCAAAATGAATCATCTCACATCTATTTATACACTCTCTATTGAATTCGATTTAGCTAAATTGGCCTAATTGAGCTCCTAAAATAAAATAATGTGCATAACAACAATACTTTTGGCGACAAGCCCACCAAATAACTTAATAATGCATGAATAAGCTTTTCAAGAGGAGCAAATGATCAATAAAATGAGTCGTTGGGCCTTTGAGGAGGGCTAATGAAGTCCAAGGGGTGCCATGATGTAGAAATGGACTCCCAACATAGTGGACTAGGGGTTGGCCCCTTGTTTTCCAAGCAAGAACTTGTGGTGCTCCCAAGTAGATGTGGGGGCACAAGGACATCCTCATGGGTCTCCAAGTGGATTGAAAATGCCTGTAGACCATCTGTAAGGGCTAGGATGGTGATGTAAGCCCTCCCTCTGCAGCAGGAAACATCCTCTAGACCTTGGAACATTTGCCAAGTGTGTGGTGCAAGTGTGGAGTCAGTTGGGCATGGTGAACTAGGTGCATCATCCTCATCCAAAAGGTGGAACAAGAGCAATTAATGATCGGTGCTGAGGATCCATGAAGTAATATCTGCTATGGTGGAGGCTCATGGCTCTCAACATTCACCCTACAAGTGCCAATGTGGCCCTTTGGAGGGATAAGACCTCGTATAGGGAAACCAAGCCCTAAATGAAGATCCACTTGCAATCTCGCATAAGATCCAATGCATCCCCTTGTGCTCCAATATAACAAGTCATTAGAATACTCAAGTAATAAAGCTTACAAGTCATGGGATCAATGGGGCACTTCATGGTGGGATTTCCTTCCATTGTGGGTTTTGGCATGTATAAGTGTCACCAAGCTCAATAGGGGGTAAAATAAGGACCCTATTAGGTGGTTTCAACCTCTAAAGGGGGTGACATGTCCATGGTACATCCTTTAAGTGATAGGTGGCAAATGATATAATAATGGAATGGAGTGGGGACCTAGGGAATCATCCAGACCACATGTCAAGGTTCATGGGTAGCTATAATAAGGGAAGCCCACCCCTGGGTATGTGAATGTAGGAGGGAGTAAATCGTGGTACATGAGTTACCCCGAACTTTGTTTTTCCACCCTTCTTAATATGCCTTTTTCTTTTTATTGATTTTTCTTCATAACTGCTCGGGGCTTTAGGGGATGAGAGCATGATGTGGAATATGTAGCAGTGGATACTCCCTTATGGTGTGGCGATTCATTGCCACCAGGGGTTGGGACAATCATGGGTTCCTTAATAATAGAGGGCTCATTTAGAGCCCATAGGAACCAGGGTGATGGCCATGGATAAGGGGTAGAGCTCATATTTGGATTTTTCCCACACGCTAAATTTGTATGTCCTAGCCATATTTTGCATTTTGTGGTACATTTCCTGTGGAGAATGGCCAAATTTATGCTTTTCTTTTCCTTTTAGCTGCATCAACCTTCGGGGCATTGTTCCAGGCCTGACCCAAGGTGAGGACAAGGGGAGGGGGAGGCTAACCCTATGTGGACCCAGTGGACACATGTGGACTCGGATGGAAAAATAGATGAATGGGGCTAAAATGAGTGGAACTGGAGTGATGTAGGTGGTATCGGGAAGTGGGACCATGCAACCAAAATCACGATTTCCCATGTAGTGCCAACCCAAAAGCAAAATGGTCAGTAAAGGAAATCCCATGGGACTAGGATACAAGGGTAACCACAAAATCGGGCAGTGTAGACAAGAATACAAGCCTAACCCAATCTTTTCGCTGAATCGCCCCACCAATTCATGCCCAAAAGTGCCCATGACAAGGAAAATTACTCAACTATACCAATGGAAATCCATACCAATGTTGCACGAAGCGGGAGCGAAGCGGAAGCGCGGAGCGCGGAAGCGTCATTTTCCAAAAATCTAGGAAGCGAAGCGTCCGC